>BRZM01000012.1:870949-974550 GCA_033238685.1 Lates japonicus | reverse complement strand
TAGTAATATATAACAACTCTCATGAAGGTTGGATTTATTGCAGGACTGTTGTATTAGACTGTTTTTAGCGAGAGTGCATATGATAGGATGAGATTACATCAGCTAGTAGTGTGAAGCAGCTGAGAGCAGTAAAATCAAAATCAAAAAGAGCAGGCGTTTTGAATTACCTTACAGCTTCATATGTTGCTCTGCTGGCTTTCCCTCAGGCTGTCACATGTTCCTGCCTTTATGGCAATGTCAACTGAAGTGGGTGGAATTCTTTTAGTTGGAGCTTTAATTTGGGAAAATAAATAAATAGATCTAACATCGTCGCACAGGTTGCAGTGTGTAGAGGCAGATGTTGCTCTGCTTTGCCTCTTGGAAGAACTGACAGTCTGTTCTCTCTGGGTTGCCAGGCTTGTTTGTGTTGACCGATCTTAAAGGCCAGTTTGTTGTCAGACTGTCTCACTCAATACTGTTCCCTCAGTACTGTCTGTTCGATGTTCAACAGCATTGAGGTTTCCTTTGTGTTTTTGTCGTAGATGTCCAGTGGTTGATGTGCCCGTCTTTTTCTTCTGTGAGGTCCATGCTGAGGCCATGTGATGTTGTAGGAGGAAAAGCTTTTTCTATTTTTGGGTCTTATTTAAAGGGTGAAATTGGTCTAATTCCGTTTACAGACTGAGTTTCTCATAGTCAGGATTTGCCAGATTAACACTAAGTTTACACAGATAAAACAACACTGTTTATTTCCTCACAAGTGTTTTGTAAATTCTTTGATAGGGCTCAGAGTCCATCTTCCTAAGCCTCTTCCTTGCTTCATTCGCAGCCTAAATATGTAGAATTATGTAGCTTCTTTCTCTTCTTTCTTATTGTCAGAACCCACACTGCTGAGACCTCACTGCTCAGAGACATGGGCTTCACTGCATGAGGTGCTCTTTAATTGGCACCTCATACACAAACCTGGTGGTCCATTCCTAGATCTACAAGTCCCACATTGCGGATCTGCATTATGGATTTTGTCTCCTCATTCTGTACTGCTCAATCCCTACAGCTAGATTAAGTTCACCCACCTGCCCGTGTACCTTTATCCATACAACTCAGCCCACTGTCAACGCGCCTTAACCTTTGACCTGACCTCTTCTAACACTAACCCTCGTGCTAAAAATATTGTCTATCCTGATTTAAGCGTGGAAAGCCTACATGATCGCTTTTGATGCTCTCCAAATGATGAAACAACCGATAAATCAATAAAATACAATGTTCATATTAACCAAGCTGCTTCATCAGCACAGTGCGGTGAAGCCTTACCAGGGTTTTTAATGTCAAAGGGTGTCTGTGAGAAACCTTTTAAATGACCACGGATCTTACAAACACAAACACTCACACACGTGTAAATACATGTGATGAGAGACCTGTTAAACTTAAAATGCACAAAATGAACAAACACTAAACACGACTGTTATCTGTATATTTATTGATAATAAGACCACTGATGGTGACTTAGTCAATAGTAGACAGCATGGTGCAATTCTTTTGAGTGTCTGGTGACCCCATGTGTATGCTGGATGGTATTACAATTTAGTATTTACAGGACAATATCAGCTTGGGGGAGGAAAAAAAGTTTCAGAGTGCTGAAAAACATACATTCACTAAATAAATTTACAGCTTTAAAAGCAGTAAGGTTTTTAAAAGCCACAACCAAATACTGACCAAAACTGAACACAACAGGATCCACGAAATGAAGACACTCTCTCTCACACGTACAAGCCTTGTCATACAAGGAAAATACACACTCAAGGTTAAGGGGATAGTCAAATAAAGACACAAAATCACACATACTCACGCACACATACTGAAAGAGATAGAAAACCACTTGGTGAAACTGTAAACTTAATGCCAACCAAACCATAATAAATATACAGCTAAATTGAAACAGCTACATGTTGCACGTTACTCTCAACAAAACATCAGCCACAATTATTTAGTGCGAGTTTCCTATAAACTATCAAACAAATACAGATTAACAGCACAAAGTGCGGAATCAAAACTCTGACACAACATTTATATATTAGCATATTAGAATGAGAAACATTACATCATATAAATTACATTTCCAATACATATCTACAGATGGTGATGATGATGATGGAGGCATGTTGATGCACTACATAGAATACTGTAAATACTAGATGAACACTGTTGGAGTCCCGCGTATCTCTAATGTCGACTTCACTCATTGTAGCAGACAGCTGGCATTTCTTTCCATTGGTAGAAACATTTCATGACCCTAATGATCTGATATGACCCTCGCAGGCTAAAAAGCATGGCTTTGCTGACCTCTTTTGGTTGCAGATTTCAAGTCTATTCTTGTTTTGGAGCACCTGTAACCACACCCAACCGTGCTGTCAGGTACACTTCTACATCACTGTAGCAAGGTGACAATTTCAACTATAAGGGGTCAGCCAAAAAAAAAAAAAAAAAGTTTTTCAGCTGTTGTTAAGTCGCTCTTTAAAGCTAAATCGTGACATTTTGGAATTTAGTCAGTTATTTTTACATAAACCAGAAAGACAAGTACTAAAGCATTACTAAATTGTCAGCATGCTTCAGATGAAATGCTTGATGGATCATCAAGCAGCATCCAAAACTTTTTCCCCTTGTACACATCTTTCCGACGTCAGAAGTTGGCAGGAAGGAGCTCTGTGTGATCATTTTTCTAACTTTCCACTGAGTGCAAAATCCTAAATGCCTTTTTGATCCACCTTTGTGTGTGGCCATTTGGAACAGGCAGAGACACTTTAAGCTCTGGACGTGTTCAGACGACACCTCATATGAGCTGCGCCGTTTGAAACACACTGACACATTAAAGGTAATTGGGTGTTAGAGGGCATGATTCAGAGCCTGAAAAGGCCCGGCCACACCAGCTTTCAAACTGCTAAATGCAGAATAATTACAAAAACTTTGCATCAAGTTCAGTTTTGTTGAGCTTTGACGCACAAACTTGCATCATTGATCGACAGCTAGCTGTCCTAACAGCTGAGAACTGCTCTTTTAGGGGGCAAAGAGCCATATTTCCACTTATCAAAACAGGAAAAGGACAGGTGGAATCAAAAACATAAACAATGGCTGCATTTCATTTAGGTAAGGCAGTTTCAGGGTCCTGGTATTCTACATGCTCACTCACTGACATGGCTTACTGGGACACTTAAAGGAATGAAGTCATGGTTAGTGTTGTTATTTACACCTGCGCCTTTCTTATGTTGACAAGTCAAAAATGTCTGCAATGCAAAGGGTTTACTGTGGCATCCACTGTCCTCTGTCTCAGTATAAATGACGAGGCAGGAGTTGATGGTACAAATCCATCTTCGGCATAAACTGTTACTGTGAAGTTGTGTTAGTGAACTAGCTAACACAATTGTGAACTGAGAGCTTGTCACTTTCTGGTGTGACGGGGCCTTTAGTCTATGGCATGACAGATTTGTTCTTCAAATGATCTCATTTGTTTGTTTGCTGGATGAATATATTTCTCTTCCACAGTAAAACTACTGAACTGACACAAAGGTTATTAAGAAACTGTAAATTCAGGTAAAATTGATGTTATTTTAAGTCGGAGCGATTCACATTTGGTATCTGTGGTCTTATGTTTTTATTCCAGACTAAAGCTGTAAGTGATGCTGAATTACAGTTTTAACACCTAACTAACTTCATAATCTGCCTTTAAATTAAATTAAAGATAAAAAAATAACATAATTGTCTACAGATAAAAAATACTCTCAAACATCTCTCCCTATTCTTTCCTTTGCCAGTTTCCTTATTTTTCCTATAAACTTAAAACATCATCCTCAGTACGCATAATGTCACAACCATAGGAATATACAATGGTGAGCAATAGCAAAGTCAAATGCAAAACTAAACCTATCTATTAAAGTGTTACTTTCAAGCTTTAGTAATGTCATTCTGTACAAAGATGTGCAGTGGTCTTCTGATAACTATCGATGGAGCATGCTGCATCCAGCTGAGAAGCCAAGTTGCACCCAATCACCTATCTGAGACCAACACCGCTGTCAACTCAGACAGCTCTGGTCTAACCTGCTTGTTGTAAGCTGTACTGATCCAAGATATGTGCCAATGAGCAACTTCTACATCAAGCGGCAGTGTGATGAGTGGTATAGAAAGCTTTGATGCAACAGCAGTGAGTCGAGGAATGGTGCTTTACAATAAGATACATTAAGATATTACATTAAAATCACAGGCAGAGAGACGGAGGGAGGTAAATTCCAATTCAGGTGTGTGATAGTGTTTCGGGAATTTACTCTTGTCATGTGTCAAGGCTCTTTGTTGCTTCTTCTCTTCATCTCCCTAAAGAGATAAAAACACAAAAGACAGAAGAGTTGTTTATGAAAGAACTACACATTGACATATTATTAACTTTCAAAAGATGTTATGGTTAAATGTTAGCAAAATAGGCTTTCGAAGATATGATTCTGGCCCAATACTGACTGTCCTTGTGGCTCTGTTTTGTTCTCCACCAAAATCTGAGGGAAATATTTGTTGCTAAATGCTCTACTATATTCATCAGCTAGTGGCTAACTGTGACTGTCTGCTGTCTGGAGCAGGAGAAGTATAAGGAGGTGAAACCCGCTTCCCGCTGCGAATAGGAGCAACAATGAAGGGGGTGGAGAGAGTGAATCAAAATAGGTAAGTCACGGGCCATTAAATCAAAACAACATGCTGGAAGGCGCTAAAACACTCTGCAGCGGTGAGTGGAAATGGGAAGTCGTGATAATTACTAGTAACGGCTGTCACATTATAGTCATTTAATTCTGCATTGATATGAAATATTGATCATAGCAGCATTAACTGTAAATGTGCATGGTTGTATGTGTGCGCGCGAGCGTCTTTGAATGTCTCTCACCTGCCACGTCACGTCAGCTAGACCATTTCATACTGATTGGCTGTGATGATCCTGGACAGACAGCAGGCCAGCAACATGCCAATCAGCTGAAAGACAGACAGAAAAGGGCTTTGGTTTATTTTGTGTTTTTTGGGTTGCTGTCTTATGTTGGGGTTAAAGCATTTTTGTAACTGACTATATGGTTTTCTCAAAATGAAGACATAATTTCCTGTGAAGTCTATTCTGTCTTGCTGTAGAAAAAAGGATAATGCTGCACGTATCTACTTTTCCACAAACAGGATTTTCAGAAGAACAATACAGTGTAATACAGACAATACAGTTTGTACATCGTGTCTATGTTAAATTAAGTTACATTCCAAACAAAAAGAGGGGGAATAAAGTTAGCTGGTTCCCATTTAAAGCATTTTTCTTGGAAAGTAATTCAGTAGATTCCTTGTAAAATTCAAGCTGGCAGCACAAAATGTAAAATGCAGTATTAGCTGTGTCTGTTGATCTCCTTAGCAACTGTTTTGCTTATTTCCACTGGTTATAGCCTCCATTTTTAAACCCATTAATGATTTATTTACACTTCTACGATGCACGTGCCACCTTTTATCTCATGGTATCACCTGCAAAATGTTGATGTTTTTCAACTCCTACCTGTGAGAAGGCAATCCCAAACGTCACTCCTGCAATTATGGCCATGTTGGTTTCCATGAATGAAGTGACCAGCTCGTAGCAGCCCTGAAATACAGGGGGCAGGTTAGTTTGCAGAGGGTACAGGGACATGTTAAATGTGCAAATTAGGGGCAAGATGGATATCTGGGAGAGTATCTGAGACATTTGTTAGTGTTTGGAAGAGGGAGACAGTTTGAAAAAAGTGTATGAGGACCTGTCAGATATAAATACATGACTGGTACATTCATAGGCTCAACAGAAGAGCACACTGACCTGGTGGTAGACCTTGTTCGGGGCTATAGTTGCATTGCGGAGGTCTTCTGGGTTGCAGTCAGAGGAGTTAAAGCAGCAGCTGGCAGGAATGCCGTTGGATGGGTAATACACACTGGCAAACCAGCTGGTGTAGTTATACACTCCACAGCAACGCAGCTAAAAACAGAAAAACGCAAGAGAAATTGCTGAGATCAGATCCGAATTTGTGGATGAGGCTGGCCTTATTCTATATTTTTGTTATGATCGACAAAACCTGCACAAGAACTAAAACAAAATATGTGTAAGTCTCCCAATACTGCCTTGTCTGTGGCACTCAGAGCCAAGAATGTTCATTCCTACTGAGGATGCAAATCTGCAAAAATGGGTCACACACATACAGAGTTTATTTTAAAAAATCTCCTAAAACAGCTGAGTTTTTAGAAAACATTTCTCAAATAGAATGTAAATGGAGGATTTGATGGGGTCTATTTTGAGCTGCAGATCAATAACTATTTGGTGTCCTGGTGAGTATTTATGGCATGTAAGGGAATGACTGAAAATAGACTGAAGTGCCCCTGTTTATTGTAGTGAAGGAGCATGTGGCCAACGGTGGAGCTCTACAGCACAGACAAATAAGCTGAATCAGGCTTTGGCTACTTGTTAGTAGCATAAATTGCATGTTGGTTTTAGTCTTGTTGACAGTAAAAAAAAACAAAAAAAAAGGAAAATACAGAATATTGCCACCTTTATCCTTTAGAAATACAAAGCTTACAAATCCACCTTCTGTGTTTATCAGCCGTTGTACCTTGTTGGTGTTGGGGACTTACCTTGTGCTGCAAGTTGTCGACGGCGCGGCTCGCCTCATCCTCAGCGTTGTAGTTCAAGACTGCGTCGGTGTACGTCCTGCGAAAGGTTCCCTTTATCTGTAGCATGCAAACATACAGTGTGCGCACAATCGTACACGTTAACAGCGTGAGAGTGCTTTGGTGCTTTAGTGTGAGACTCGTGAGGTTGTTAGATGGTGAACTGTGTGCTGACCTCGTGGCGAAACACAAATCCAGAGATCCCAGCCACTAGCTCAGCGAGGAAGACGAGTGACAGAAACATGGCATACTGCAGGGGGAGAGGAAGGAGATTTGCATAGTTTGCATAAAAGCCCTCTGCCTTAGGTGTGCATCATTTGCCTATGTTTGCATGCACACACACACACACACACACACACGCTCCAACACACCCACTTGACCACCATTAACTGACCAAAGTGCTCTGCAGCATCTATTGGATTTCTGATCCCTCTCCACATGATAGAGGTCAACCATTATTCCTTTTATCACGTGACCTGAGGCTAATTACTCAGCATCTACAATGCTCCTCTCTCTCACTGCAACACTCCACCCTTTAATCCTATGGCCTCTCACCAGCTTCAGCATCCATGGGCTTCCTCTGCAGGTGGCGAAGCATCCAAACAGGCCAAAAACAATGATGACGGTCCCGGAGCCAATGAGGACGTACGGGGCGTTGGTGGAGTTGTCGGCTATCAGAGAGATGTACGGGCCCAGCATCAACTCCCCCCATACCCCCACTGCCAGCAGGATGGCTCCTGTTATCTAGAGGCCGAGGGGGTAAGAAGGATGTAAATAGAGAGAGAGAGAGAGCACAGGAAACAAATGAAAGCAGGAACGGGCCTTATCTGCAATTTTCTGCGATATTACAATAGCTGTGTTTTAGCAGCATGCCGAGGTGGGAGGAGGAGAAAGAGGATCAAGGTGGAACAAGAAAGGAGAGCAAATTAGAGGAGGAGGAGACGGGGAGACAGAAGATAAACATCTGGAGTAATGGGATAGCGATCACTCCTGTTTTTATGAATATACCCACCGCACACAGGATTTCAGAAGAACAACACAGTGTATAGACAACACAGCTTGTAAGATCGTGTCTATGTTAAATTAAGTTACATTCCAAACAAAAGAGGGGAACAGTTAGTTGTTCCCATTTAAAGCATTTTGAAAGTAATTCCAAAGAGATTCCTTGTAAAATTCAAGCTGCAGCACAAAATGTAAAATGCAGTGGCTAGCTGTGTCTGTTGATCTCCTTAGCAACTGTTTTGCTTTATTTCCACTGGTTATAGCCCATTTTAAACCCATTAATGATTTATTTGACTTCACGATGCACGCACCCCTTTATCTCATGGTATCACCCAAGAAATGTTGATGTTTTTCAACCCTACTCCAGAAGGCGAATCCCAAACGTCACTCCTGCAATATGGGCCATGTTGGTTTCGTGAATGTAGCTAGACCAGCTCGTAGCCCTGAAATACAGGGGCAGGTTAGTTTGCAGAGGCAGGACATAAGTAAATGTGCAAATTAGGGCAAGATGGATATCTTGGGAGAGTATCTGAGATATTTGTTATGTGTTTGAAGAGGATGAAGCCAGTAAGGCGAGGACCTGTCTGGGATATAAATATATTGACTGGCACTGCTAGGCTCAACAGAAGAGCACATCGGTGATTCCGGTGTAACTTTGTTCGGGCCATAGTTGCATTGGCGGGAGGCCCCTGCCGGTAGTCAGAGGAGTTAAAGCAGCAGCTGGCAGGAATGCCGCGCTGGATGGCACACACACTGGCAAACCAGCTGGTGTGGCAGTTAAGGCTCCACAGCAACGCAGCCGCCAAAAACAGAAAAAACGCAAGAGAAATTGCTGAAAGATCAGATCCCAATTCTTGTGATGAGGTTGGCCTTATTCTATATTTTTTGTTAAGGATCGATAAACCTGCACAAGAACTAAAACAAAATATGTGTGCCCCTCACTGCTCTCGGTCTCAGGCACCTGTGAGCCAAGAATGCCTCATTCCTAATGAGGATGCACCTGCAAAAATGGGTCACAATATTACAGAGTTTATTTTAAAAATCTCCTAAAACAGCTGAGAGTTTTTAGAAAAACATTTCAACAGAATGTAAATGGAGGATTTGATGGGGTCTATTTTGAGCTGCAGATCAATAACTATTTGGTGTCCCAGAGTATTTATGGCATGTAAGGAATGACTGAAAATAGACTGAAGTGCCCCTGTTTATTGTAGTGAAGGAGCATGGCTACCCGGTGGAGCTCTACAGCACAGACAAATAAGCTGGAATCAGGTCTTTGGCTACTTGTTAGCAGCATAAATTGTTGTTGGTTTTTTAGTCTTTGTTGACAGTAAAAAAAAAAAAAAAAAAAAAAAGGAAAATACAGAATATTGCCACCTTTATCCTTTAGAAACACAAAGTTTACAAATCCACCTTCTGTGTTTATCACGCTGTACCTTTGTTGGTGTTGGGGACTCTACCTTGTGCCGTGTTGCTTCCATCGCTGCCTCGCCTCATCCTCACAGTTCAAGACCGCGCTGGTACGCCCCTGCAAGTAAAGGTTCCCTTTATCTGTGCGCATGTAAACATACAGTGTGCGCACAATCGCATACGTTAACAGCGTGAGAGTGCTTTGGTGCTTTAGTGTGAGACTCGTGGAGGTTGTTAGATGGTAACTGTGTGCTGACCGTGGGCGTAAACACAAATCCAGATCCGCACACGAGCTCAGCGAGGAAGACGAGTGACAGAAACATGGCATACTGCAGGGGGAGAGGAAGGAGATTTGCATAGTTTGCATAAAAGCCCTCTGCCTTAGGTGTGCATCATTTGCCTATGTTTGCATGCACACACACACACACACACACGCGTTCCAACACACCCACTTGACCACCATTAACTGACCAAAGTGCTCTGCAGCATCTATTGGATTTCTGATCCCTCTCCACATGATAGAGGTCAACCATTATTCCTTTTATCACGTGACCTGAGGCTAATTACTCAGCATCTATAATGCTCCTCTCTCTCACTGCAACACTCCACCCTTTAATCCTATGGCCTCTCACCAGCTTCAGCATCCATGGGCTTCCTCTGCTGGTGGCGAAGCATCCAAACAGGCCAAAAACAATGATGACGGTCCCGGTGCCAATGAGGACGTACGGGGCGTCGGTGGAGTTGTCGGCTATCAGAGAGATGTACGGGCTCAGCATCAACTTCCCCCATACCCCCACTGCCAGCAGGATGGCTCCTGTTATCTAGAGGCCGAGGGGGGGGGTGGAAAGAAGGATGTAACAGAGAGAGAGAGAGAGAGAGCACAGGAAACAAAATGAAAGCTGGGAACGGGCCTTTATCTCTGCACTTTTCTGCGATATTACAATAGCTGTGTTTTAGCAGCGTGCCGAGGTGGGAGGAGGAGAAAGAGGATCAAGGTGAAACAAGAAAGGAGAGCAATTAGAGTAAGGAGGAGGAGACGGGGAGACAGAAGACACAAATTTATCTGGAGTACGGGATAGCGATCACCTGCTTTATGAATATGCCTGCACTCGCACACATACAGAAAGAAAAGAGACAAAAAGAAAGGGGACGAATCAAAGAAGCTCTTTGATCCGGGGAGAGGCGCTTCCTCCTGTTGCGCCTCTCTTAGCATTTCAAATGAAGGCTGCGGATAAAAGAGCGTGCTGTACGAGGCAGCTGAAGCGCCGTGTGTCTCAGCTGGGTATGTTACTGGCATCGGAAAGAGAGCAGGGTGTGGAACGGCTGCTGATGATCTGACTCGAGCAAGGGGGCCAACTCATCATCCTTATCCTCCCTCCTTCCAAGAGGAGGCTGCTCACCGTACTGCCAGGCCCTCTGACAAGAGAGGGAGCAGTCTGTGCAAAATGTCTCTGTGCCCCCCCCCCCCCGCCCCCAAAACCTGTAAAACTGATGAGAGGAATACACTCAGCTCTCAGCAGAAAATGAGCCACCGTGACGGAAACAGCAGAGAATAAATCTTAGGAATTGTGTCTTCAAGCCTAATGTCACATTACCAAAAAATGATTAACAACAACACAAAAAATATATTTCTTTTGCATAAAGTTAGGCTGCCACGTTCCCTCTCTGACGATAGCTGAAACCAGTCTCTGCAGGTTAATGACTGTGTTAACAACATTTACACTTTGCCCCGTTGGCAGGGTGTGCACACAATGATTGGGCAGAGGTTTTTCACCGTGACAAATCACCAGCCTGTGGCCTGCCTGTCCTCTGACTGCTGTATTGTTCTGCATTTGGTTTGCAGTTGTTAAATAAAAGCTATACAGAGTTGTTTTAGACTTACAAAACAGCGAGAGCTGTTTGAGAGTGTCTACTGTGGGCTGCTGCGTTACGTGGCTAAACTTGACCGTGGCTCATGCAAACGCCCACACGTGGATTTCCTTATCGACACTATGGCGCACAAGGACAATGTGTTTTCATCTGAGATGATAAGAGAGGTTAGAGTGAGAGAAAGCACGCTCACTGAAACACACTGAATGGCAGCTCCTGAAGAAAGCATCTCAGCTACGTCTTGAATGTACAGATGCACCAGTTTAGGCACGCAAATAGTGATTCATTTCATTATCAGTGAATGGTTTGTCGACGAATTGTCTGCAAATTTGGAAAAAAACGCCATCGCAGGTTCCTAAAGCCCAAGCAGAAATATTCAAATAGATTTTTCTGATCGATCAATGGTTTAAAACCCAAAGATATTCAGTTTTGTATCATAGACGACCGGGAAAACTATAAAATATTTAGATTTTAGACATGGTAGCCGGTGCATTTCTGGCATTTTTGCTTGAAAAAATGTATTCAGTGGTTAATTTATTATCAGAATTGTTATTGATTCATTTACATTTCATATAATTGAAGAATCAATTAATCTGCACTGGTTTCCCACAAAACTGCCGGTGTATTTATCTCTTTGTATTTATGACGTAAACATGTTGCTGTGGTTTCTATTATGTAAGCAAAACCTGCAAAAATGGCTAATATCGACAGACTGTGGGCAGTCATATGCGAGATGATAAATCCTCAGTTGCAGGACATTTGATGGTGCTGGACCGCAGAGTAAGAAGTGAGAGCCACTAGGTTTTCTATTAGAAATCATCTCAAGTGTTTTGTAATCTCTTGATCTTAACCCTCGTCCTGTTGTTACCTGTCCTGCTGTAGCTGCTATGTGCTCAGATGACATTTTCTACAGGCCTACCAGCATTTATTTTCATTCTATATAAACACGTTTCACAAATTTGGGTGCAGAGGTCCTCTACAAAGAAAGGCATCATATCCCCACCTTTGAGAAACCTGAACCAACAAAATAACTAAAACCTTTTCTGTCAGTTGACCGTTTCAGCTCTAATGTAAACTATCACCTCTTTTCAGAGCTGAGCTAAAGGGCCGCAGGCTGATGATTTGTCAGTAATGACATCTACTGTTTCTATTAACAGTGATTCAAACAGCCAGAGCAACCAGAGTCAATTTCAAGATTCAAGATTCAAGATTCAAGAAGCTTTATTTATCCCGAGGGAAATTGCTGTGCAACAGTTGCAATACAAAGGTGGAAAAGTAATACAGTGTGAGAGAAAGTAGAAGTAAAGCTATCATAAAATAAAATAAAATAAAGGCTAACATAAAATAAATAAACAAGTAACTAAATGCTAAATGCAATGAAATGCAAAGCACTTACAGCTAACATAAAATAGGATATTTTAGACAACAGTCCTCTTGATGACGATGCCCTCGCTGTTTATGACCTAAATCATCCACAACAAAATGTCTCTCCCCCTTAGAGCTGCTGCCACATACAAATAAGGAATCATCCTGTCGATGCTAAAGTGTTCATTTTAAAGCCAATGGGGAAATCAAGTCCAAGGAGCAGGGACAAGCCATCTAGGCTTCATGCCTGTTGCTGAATTCCAAACAGCTTCAGATGCTCTCTCTTCCCTCCCTGGAGCCGAGTAACCCCCCACCCCCACCCCCTGCACGTTTTGTTTGAAATTCAATGCCTGGCCCAGCCACCCTGGTTACAGCACAGAGTTTAAAACAGGTCACCCCCCCCCCCAATCCTACTCCTCCCGCAGCCTAATAAAGAAACAGAAGGTGCGATGACAAAATTCGCTGGCGAGGACACCGCGCATACTCCACCACCTGCTCTGCATTTTACCGTCCTGTGCGTTGAGTGCGGCAACGCAGACATTCACACTTAAGACATTATTTGCCACGACAACCCGATGACAGTGAAACCGAGGCCTGACATTGAGGCACCTCTCCCACTTGGAGCTCTCTGCCAGCCCTACCCTCTCCTTGCTTCACCCTCCGGGTTGAAGGGAGCCACTGAACTGTGAGACACTTCTGCACTTCAGACATCTGAAACCTGATGCTGTGGATGTAAGGGAGGGCTAAAAGACCATCCAATCCCTGACTAAATATAAAAGATCTGTGACACCGGCATATGTCTGCAGAGCAGGGGGACGTGCAGCACGGCTCTTCTTTTTAAGCCTTCATGACTACAGATCTTAACTGAAAGGCTGATTTCACTTCGACGTTTCCACCAGGACTCTCCTCCGCAAAGCTAGGGGTTCCTGTTCATGACCAAGTATCAGTATTGAAGCTACTTTCGCTTCCTACAGTTCAGGGTGAATGTAGCGAAAGCAGAGAAAGCTCTCTTCAGATCCTAAATACATTATAGACAGATAAACCTTTTCCACGTGTTCTTATTAGATAATCCACCCAGGCTATATCTGGCTTCTATCACACACACAGGAGTGAGCCTATAACTCACAATTGTGTTTAAAAATTAGGGGCAAAAATGTACTATATTCAGTCGCACAGTGTTGCAGTCAGCTTGGCTAGTATGTGGTCTCAGATTCATGTTAGTGCTTACATGGATGCTAGATCACATTTGAGGATTCAGCTGGTAATCCAAACCACTAAAAACCGCACAGGGAATTCACTCCTCCTTCCCCACGTTGATCTCACACTCATTAATCCCAAAATTGGAAGCAGCTTCAACCAAATTTATTTGGTTTGAGTAGCCGAGACGATTCGGAGTGATTTGCTGGCTCAAATCCTGAGGACACTTACGACAAAGAGCTTTAATTACGGTGAAAATATGGGCAGAGTCTATTTTTCAAATGAGCGCTGTTATATACTGGTTGCTTAGCATTGCGACTGCAGCACTGTGCACAGACCCAACCCCAGCTGGGTACAGGGGCACATTTAATTAATTACTGTACATTAGTACAGTTCTGGGGTATTTGGACTTGAATATTGTAATATTTCAGAGAGTAATATTATATTTTTACTCTACTTTATTTATATGGTAACTATAGTCACTGGTTACTTTTCAGATTCAGATTTCAAAAACTAAAAACAAGCAAATAAAACACTACTTTATAATACAGTGAGTCAAACCACCCAACAGGATGTAAAATAAGTAATATTGTAATCTGCTGTAAAATTTAGTATAGTAAGTATAATAAGTAAATAATGTCACACTAGTTGCATAATGAGTACTTTTACTTTACTACTTGAAGCACTGAACACTGTTCTGGTAAGACTTATATTTTTGCTTTAGTAAAATACTGAATGCTGGACTTCTACTCGTAGCCTAATGGAGTATTTTATTTTTATTTCTTTTTTTTTTTTCAGTTTTAAGCTACTTTTGCTTTTATTACAATGAGAAAAACTACTCCATTACAAGTAAAAGTCCTGTATAAAATGTTAATCTTTAGTAAAAAGTCTAATATTTTATTTCAAGATGTGGTGAAGCAGTATTCAGAGTAGTATTCAGATCCTTCACTGATGAAGTACCAATACAACAAAGTAAAAATACTATTTAAATTACCTATGTGTAAAATCATACTTACCTGAAAGTACATAAGTATTAGCAGCAAAATGTTGTTAAAATATTAAAGTAAAAGTACTGGTTTGGTCTCTCTGACTGATATACCATTACATACGACATCATCACATTATTGATACTAAAGCATGAGGGTGTGAGCAGCATGTTACTGCTGGAGGTGGAGCTAGTTTGAACTACTTTATATACAGTTTTATAAACAGGGACACCAGATAAATCTGAGGGCTCATCGGGTGATTGATTCTGTTTTCAGTTTCTGGACTTTTTTTTCTCAAATCTTGATATTGGATCATTTGAACATTTAGAGAGGAAAAATCACTACTTGATGAAGCTGTTAACAACTCACAGACATCTGAGATGTGATCCAGACTACACTGCTTTTTGTAAGAGGCCAAAAAGGTTGGAAACTACTAATTTCATTGTTATTATCCACTGTGTAAAATCCTAATCTCTAAAGTAACTACAGCTGTTAAATAAATGTGGTGGAGCAGAAACTAACATTTCCCTCTGAAATGAAGGAGAATGGAAGGATAACGTAGCATAAAATGGAAATACTCACAAGTACAAGCACCTCTAAATTCTACTTAAGCACAGTACTTGAGTAAATGTACTTAGTTACTTTCCACCACTGACCACTATGTTACATTTCACCAATCCATACAGGGGTATATACCGAGGGTGCAATGTCCCTTTAAGAGTATATAGAAGAAAATGTAGAAAATAGGCTTTAAACAGGCCTGATCAAACAGACCAGGCCTTTCACACAGTTAAATCGTTGCGGTTATATTAACATCCTCCACCGCGCTCACTGACAACCATGATGCTATGTGTGCTATGTACAGACACCACTGACGCCCAGCAGCCGAAATATGTGTAACCTTAACGCATGTTACATAATAGAAGACGATAAAATGCTTATCTTAACGCTATAATGCAAACCCCCGTCGACCATTTAGCGTATATTCAAACAGCACAATGATTCCGTCGATGATGCTGGCTCTATCCACCCCTACATCACGCACACACAAAAAAAGCGATGGATTTTGATGGATTGCGATCATTTTCTGCAGGGTGATTTAGAAAGATACTGAGGGGAGGGGGGGGGGGACAATCAAACAAACAAAAAAAAGCTTACATACCCAAAACACGAAGGAGTATACGATGAGGAGGGTTTTAAGGCAGGTGATGACCGGTTTGGTCTCCATTCTGGACCGTGCGGTGTTGGGACTCGCTGTGATAACAACAGCAGCGGGGAGGGGAGGAACTGCGAAGCTGTCGCGTTGCAACCATGCGCTGATGCAGCCACACAGCGTCACTGGAGCAACGCATCGGACCAACCAGCAGCTATTACACTATCCTCAGAGGTAACACTGTATCACTCAGGACCAAGATTTTACAGGGTGATTTTGTAGCATGTGTCAGGAACCAATAAAATACAGTATCCCTGCCTACATAGACTTAGACAGACTTTACATTTCCTCCATGTGTAGGTGCGGCTGTTTGCAAAAGTGTGGGCACCCCTGGGTAAATTACATGTTTTTGTTGATTTCCGAAGTGAAACGAATTGTGCAGTTATTTCTCACCCAGTTAACGTCATTAAACTGTAATTGTGGTATGTGCAAAAGTTTGGGCACCCTACTACACTATCCACACTTGTATATATAGTATGCAGGTGCAGCACTAAGTTGAAAATGTCCATGTAATGAATATCAGTCTCCCCACAAAAGAGAGGCCTTATTTTTATTTTTTTTAAAGGGTGTGATTGATTTTTAAGATATGATCAACTTTATTTATCCCACACAGGGAAACTGAAGTGTCACAGCAGCAGAAGTACAACAACAAACAGTAATCAGTCTATATAAACAGTGGTTCCTTTCAGGTCTCCCTGGTCCTGAGTCTCTGTCCCTCACTTATTAAAATCATAATAATGCATGTGATAACTGCTTATATGGCATTTAGACTGAGTCCCTCTGCATTACTCTGATCATATTGTCAACTATCAATTCTGTTGTGAGCATGGAGTCGTTCTTTGTAATGAACCTTCCACCACGGCTGACTGGTTTGACATATCGAAAAAACAGCTTGACGAAATGATCCCAACTCAAGGTCAACGCACCAGCTTTTTTCCTGAGCTTTGAGCTCTATCACAGTCGTCTTGGGTTCAGCTCTAAATGTCAACAGATCCGTCTCCACGACTGAGCAAACTGCCAATAAAGTCAGTGTGACGTGGTTGAAGTCTGGAGCAAGCTAGAGGGTGGGACTATTTGGTCAAACTAGTATTTACTACTAACTTTCATACTAAATATTCCAATAGCCATAGCAACATGGATTAATTCAGCTGAGATTTAATATGAATTATGATTAATAATATAGTTAATAGCACAGGGTATTGTTGTGTTACCAAATATTACACAATTAATTGAGCTTTTAGTGGTTAATTATTTGCTAAATGCTTGAGGCAGCCTAAAATTAAACAGAAAACCAGTGGGGGAAAAAAGAGCAACAAACATCCACTGGTTACGGATTGAGTCTATCAGCAATTCACAACCTTTTCATCTTATCACTCCACTTCCTCTGAGGGAAGACTCAGTCAATACAAGACTCAGTTTAGAGGGATCCATTTAATAGATTTCATAAAATACAGGGACCATTAAGTAGGCAAGGATTAACTGTATGCTTTAATAAACAATCCACGTGGCCATGTTCTTTTGGCTTGACTACATTTGTTTGTCTCAAAAGAACTAAAATTGAAAACATATTAAAACCACAGAAAAAAAAACATACAAACACATAATCAGTCACTTCATAACAGACATTCTTCAAGTGTCTTCAGTCAGTAGTAAATAAATGGGCTCCTCCAGGAAATACATTGAAAGTGCTCAAACATACAGTTCTGTAAGACAATGGGCCTCATGCAAGAATCACAAGAACTAAGAGATTCGTTCTCAGGTGATTTAAGATCATTTGTCACCTTTGCTGCAATTTTCTTGTACTTAGAATTTTCTCTTAAGTACAAATGAAATTCACATGTCCTGTCATTCAAGTCATGTACAGGAAATCTGAATTATGACGCCTTAATCTGAAGGAATCTGCACATGACCTATGCCACAGAAGCCAACTAAAAACAGATAACTAAAATAAACTTTATACAAAAATGAATACTTTGTTCATCATATCACCATCATCATGGCTTTCGAATTTAGAAGTCTGACAACATTTTTTGCAGGTTGTAATGGCATATTTTGTCATGGACACCAAAACAACTCATTATTTGTTAGAAGATTCTCTCACACCGACAGCTGTCCAAAATAGTGTTATGTTTATTGCTGCCCTGGTGAACATCCTCTGTTGCACAGGACAGTCTAACATGTCTAAGTCCCTCCTTATTTCTCTCACAATATGATGTTGCACTGATGGCATGTTGTTGCTTGGTTGTATTAACATTTTCTAATTGTTTCAGATCTCCTAGCATGACTGCTTATGCTGCTAAATCTGTTGTTTTCAGCTGCTGATTTCTGACAGCAGAACTTGGTGAGGCTCTTTTGTAGCAATTTTAGGGGCATTCATCATCCAAGTCTCATTAACGCTCCCCTACGTGTTGACAGTCGGCGTTCATTAATTTGAAGAGAGTAATTTACAGTAAGTTTGAGCTGAGAGAGTTCTGTAAATCTGACTTGGAACATTCATATAAAAAAGCTTCACAGAAAAAGTAAGAGGCTAAAAATCTTAACATGTTCTTGCATGAGGCCTGATATCTAAGTAAGACTAGTGTGCATTCCCTGGTCTACCTGTGTGTATTAGGTTAATTTTTACATTAAAAGTTCCCTGTTCTTGCTCAGGTCACTTCAGTCAGTCAGCAGCTGGATGATTGACAGTCAGGGGGGAGAATATGTGAAAGGGCGGGAGTGAAGCTGCTGACAGTTCTCATCATGCGCTCTCAAAGGCAGCAGTCTTCTGATGTGAACTTTAGCCTCTGTACTATCTTGATCCCTGATGTGCAGCCTGGTTCACATACTAGAGCTCACTCCGCTCTGTGACATACACTCCCCTCCTCTTCATCATTTTCAAAACTAAGAGTCCTTCTGTCAAGGCTCTGGTCCCTCTGGGTCTACCCGTTCTCTACACCGACCCAAACTCGGCCATCCATGCTTCGTATTTTTCCAGGTCTGCGGCAGAGACCGACTTGGAGATCTTCTTGAGCGTGAGGGTGAAATCCTCCATGGTAACGGGCATCTGCAGCTCGTCTTTGGACAGAGCTCGGATCTCCTCGGGGCTCAGGCCTTGGATTCGACGACGCATTGCCATCATGGACGCATCCCTGGCAGGAGCACAGACGGAAAGGGGAAAAACAACTTATCACATGAGCAACATATTAATTTAAACAGAAATTTACCCCCGAAAAAACATACTTCATAGAGTATTTCAGCTGTTTTGAATTCCACATTTGAAGACTTTTTCTCCTGTCAAAAGGGATGGAGTGTAGGCTGTCTTTAAATCCTGCAGGCTACAGGATGTGTGTGCATGATACACACACACACATCTAAGGTCAAAAGAACAACGCAAGCTGGAGATGAGCAGAGACAACTTGGGCAACATAAAAAATACCTGCCATTCCCAGCATAGCTGCTGTGGAGAGGCTGCCCATGCTAAGAGCAGGACGGTAAGGAAAAAAATGTTAAACTAACACAATTATTAAATTATTAATGTCAACGCTAAAGCACATATTCGCTGCTATCTTCTATGGTGTATGTCATGAAACGTGTAACAGTAATTACTCTACTTGCTCCACAGGTCTGAGTGTGTGTACGTGTGTGCATGTGTGTGTGTGTGCGTGTGTGTGTGTGTGTGTGAGCCAAAGTAGCCAAAACAATCCTGCATCTGTTTGCAGGGACAGCTGCAGCACTGATGGGAACGGACGACAACAAGAAGCCAAGCATGACCTGACGATCTGATGATTTTGTAATTACTCTTTCTATCGCAAAATAAATTACCTCGCCCAAATCCTGCCATGCTCACATCTCATTTGTTCACTGGCTGATGCTACGCAACTCTTAAGTGACTATCTTTTTCCTCACGTACAAGAGCAAATGGCCTTGACGGTGGTTGCCCTTGACTGGGGAAAAAACCTGAGGAGGTGTAAGACGCTGAAGTAACAGTATAAACCTAATATCCAAGATGTTCCAGACTACAGCTTACACCAGAAGAAGAAGAATTTTTTTGAACATGTATGCAGTTGAGGTAAAGACCAAGAAACAGAAACTTTGTTAAAGATAAGCAACCTATTACATTTTTTTTCTGTGAATCTGCATGCCTTTTCCCTTGAATATTTCCTACATCTGATTAAACACCACTATCACTACACCAGCCCCCTGAGTTTAACAGTGTTGATATTTTCATTTCTGTAACATACTGTAGGTCAGAAAATCTTTTCGTCTTTTTACTGAGCAGACTGTCCTTACACAGGCAAGTGATGCCAGCGAGCGACACGCCGATAGTGATTCAGGTTTACGGCCAAATGCCAGCACTCACTCATAAAGACACATAACCTGTCTATTTCTCTCTCATGCACAAACACACACACACACACACACACACTCTATGGCTGTTCTTGTTTCAAAATGATTTAAATGGCTGTTACACAGTGCAGTGAAGTTTTATGCACTCAAATTAGAATACAGTCTGTGTAACTGCTGTACTCACACTTAATCTCTTGACATTTAATTTTGTACATTCGACTGTATTTCCACTGGTGATTTAAAAAATCCAACAGCAATGGGAGAAAAATCCAGCCTTCAGTGCTGCCATTTAATGTATCCAAGGATGATCAGCGAAATAAAAGAATACAACAACATCTTCCTGAAGCCGTACAGACTCACGACAGCTAAGATGTGACGGCATAATTTGGAGGGCAATCTCTATGTAGCTGAGCAGTTTTAAAAAATCCAGTTATTAAAAAAGCAAACATGCACATACTGAATCTTATTGAACCGTACTTTCCTTGTTCTCAAGATGGTTAAAGTTACATCTCTGCAAATGCTAACATTACCGAGTTCTGCATGTAAGTGATGAAGGACAAACTCCCGACATAATTACAATGTTATTGTATTGATTTATACTTTTTTGTAAAAAAAAGTAGACAGACAGACACACACACACACACCTGCAGACGTTGGTGATGTCCGCTCCAGAGTAGCCCTCAATCTTCTCAGCAATGAGGTCCAGGTCCACGTCATCGGCCACCTCCACCTCCCTCAGGTTGATCTTTAGAAGCTCTACACGACCCACAGCTACACACACAGCATTAATTGGTTATTGGATGACACATCTGAACATCAGTTTTGGAGGAATGGATATCTGTGTGCTATAAATACATTAGGTGAGTAAGTGAAACACTTTTGACTCATCACTAAGTGTGAATCAGTATTAATCAGTCTTATCTTAGCTTCACTGTTTTGGAATGTTGTGTGAGGCCTCTATTGTGTATTGCGCTGTCAGTCTGTGACGGAGTCACCTGTGGGCAGGGGGATGTAGATCCGTTTCTCCAGACGTCGTCTTAACGCCTCGTCAATGTCCCAGGGGAAGTTGGTGGCAGCGAGGACCATGACCATCTTAGAGGGGTCATCATTCTCCAGGGCTCCCCCCACACCTGGTTGCAGAATTCATGTGACTTATGATCTTGGAATCTCTCTAGGGCCTACCTTACTGAAATGATCTTAGTTTAATACTGGGCTTTCCATGGTTCAACAGATGGAGTATGACAACACATCCATTAACAAAGGAAAAACATTACTGCATCTGTGTTGGACTGGTCTTGACTTGACTTTTTTTCTTTTATTAACTCTTCATTAGAAATCCCTTCATAGCTTCACCTCCCCATGACTCTGTTCCACTCACCATCCATCTGAACCAGAAGTTCTGATTTGACCCTGCGGCTGGCTTCATGTTCATCTGATGTTCCTCTCCTGCCACAGATGGAGTCAATCTCGTCTATAAAGATGGTTGTTGGTGCATAAAACCGGGCCTGAGAAAAATCATGTTTTAAAAATGTAAAAAAAAAATTCTCTGCCATATGACAAAATATTTATATCTTTAGTTTGATATTTGTTTGTTGTTTTACACAGCATCTCGTTATGTCTCATTCACCCTCCCACCTGTACACACCAATGGCAGCGTGCTACGATCTGACACACCCTGGCATGTGGAGACAGTTGGGGATTGAACCACCAAAACTCTGTGATAACGGGATAACCCGCTCCACTCTACCTGCCATATACCCATATGTACATATTCTTACCATTTCGAACAGCAGACGCACAAGTTTTTCAGACTCGCCCCTGTATTTGGAGGTAAGGGTGGAGGAAGACACATTGAAGAAAGTAGTCCCACACTCTGTGGCCACAGCTTTGGCTAACATGGTCTTCCCTGTCCCTGGGGGGCCGACCATTAACACACCCTGAAACAAACACGCTGTTGTTAAGTTAAGACACATAAACAAATGTACACAGACAGAGTCACAGAAACAGGCACTAGGATTACCTAGGTTAACATAATACTGCTGCAATCAGAAAACTCCATATTCACTTCAGTACATGTGCAAACATCAATATGTGTGAGGAGTAGCAGGACTGATGAATGTGTATGTATTTACAATATAGAGAGCGAGTCACATTTGCGATACAAGTGTCACTCCTGATGTAAACAATCAAAATAGGGCAACTTTTCTATCAGTTTCAGCAGCTAAAAGCTCACGATAATGACTTGTCGCCAGTTTCCGCATAAAAAGTAACTGTCAAGTTGTACTGCTGTGCTTCGATTACGTCCCTGATGCTGCCATCACCATTTGTCCTTAATACTATTTCTGCAAAATTGGGAGAGAGAAAAAGTGCACTGCAAAGAAAGTGGTTGTGTCTGCTGGTCTGTAAGCACAACAAACAGTGCCTCCATGAATCGGCTCTGATTCATTGCTAATTTATGGAAGCTTGAGCGAGCGCTAATGACAAAAGCAACACTGATTTGTTGTTTTGCTGGTGTGTTTACACACATTTCATTTAAATGTCAGTAATATTAAAGAAAATTGCCATCCCTGCCATCCATGACGCAAGTCTCTCCTGTTAACATTAGTCAGACATCCCTGACGCTCTGATGTCTGACATTTCTCTATCTGGTTTGTATGCGTTGCTATGGAGATTACATTTAATCTATTTGTAGTCCCTGCCGCCTTAGACACCATACACTAATGTGTCTTATATTCTTAGCAGAATGAGGCAGACAGATTTTCAATATTTAAAAAAAATTATACAGATGGGATTTATCAGAACCTCAGCAGGAGCAGGTGGGAGTGGGAGGGCGCACATGCAGTAACCAAGCAGCTCAGACCTCTATACTAAATGTCAGCTATAATGAAATAGATACCTCTAGCCTACCTGTGTGCTGATAAAACAATCATTAACTAAAAATGTCTTTTATGTCTTATAATTTATGTATTAATCCTTCATTTTACTACACTTTCAGTTATCTGAAAAAGGAGCTCTGCAGCAACTGAGTCAGGAGTTGAATTATGCATGCATATATCAGACAAATGGAAAGCACTGTGCTGCTGCAAAAAGCGGTAAAAGTATTGACCCTCACATGGCAGGCCTGAGGGGAAGAGGCCTCACATGATGAAGTTCAACTCAGGCTGGTACAGAGAAAAACACCCTGACCGGTCATTCAGTCATGTAGAGCAAAGATGTCAGTGATGTGAACATATGAGAGAATTAAAGTTGTGCTCATATTTTAGCAAAAGAACAGCAAAGTTTGACAACCTCGTAAAAGCAGGTTACACCAAACTAGCTAGTTACGAAATAGAGATAGACCTTAAAATGTACACCTCCCTGGGCAGGTGTGAGTCATTCCTTATTAACTGTTGTCATAGAAACGGTTAGAAAGATGTGAGCTGATAGAAGAGCCAGAGGAAATGTTGTTTTTTCAATATTTGGACCAGAAGAGGGAACAACTGTAATTTTATGCTGCTGTCACTTGGTTTCTTGCAACAGAAACACATATGTGTGACACAGCCATCCTCACCTCAGTAGAGAAAACATAAACTACAGCAGAAACGATAGATAAATGATCTTCAATTAATACGGCAATGCACATATGCATATTTATTTAAGTGTTGCCTTTACATGTCAGCAAGTATGTGGGTTTCAAATTTAACTATGAGCACAGCAAAACATGAGATGCTCTCTGCTCAAACATGTCCCTCTGCTGATCTCTGTGATTTCTGAGTATGTAAGCAAGCACGTGTTTGTTTGTTTGTTTTTTTTGTGTGTGTGTGTGTGCGTGTGTTTGTGTGTGTGTGAGTGTGTGTGTACCTTCCATGGGCGACGAATGCCCTTAAAAAAGTCAGGCATCCACATGGGTAACACTACTGCTTCTCTCAGCAGCTTCTTAGCATCTTCCAGATCAGCAATGTCATCCCTACAGTTCATCAAGAGAATTCAGTCAGCAGGGCTGAAAAAAAACACAGCCCCCGGCAGCAAAAAGTGTAAAAGAAGTATGTAAGAATCTGTGTGGATGTCACCATTACCAGTGTACGTTAGGGTTGCGGGACACGATATCTCTCTCCAGTGAGTCCACCAGGTCACTGTCGTATCCTGTGCCATCAAACTTCTTCTGCTCTACATCCCCTGGTGCGTCTCCAACCCCTTTCTTTCCCTGATAAGAAAAATAAATATGAAAAAAAAAAGACTGATAAAAAACAGGTATTTTCAGGGACAGACTGATTCGTCTCGACCTCACCCATCCATCTCTCCACCCACTCAACCACCAGTCGTCAACTGCAGTTTGACCTTATCGTCTTTGGCCTTTGTGCCACGGGCGTCTCTGAATCCCGGCCTGTCTGGTTTCGCATTGGCCTGACCGCGGCCTCCTGGCCCTGCCCCTCGATGCTGCAGACCTGGGGAGTCCTTCCTCTGCTGCTTCACTGCGCTGTTGGGACGCTTCACTGCAACAGGATTCCTACAGAGACACACACACACACACAGGACTAAAACTATACACATATGGGTAATAGTAGGATACACCAAAGATAATTTGCAATGGGAGTAATAGTGGTAATAAAGTGTGCCAAATTTCCCATTTACTTTAAACTAGCTCTGCTCTGTGGTGGCAAAGCTTGTTATGTCCACCTTAATGAACACAGTAAAAGAAATCCAACATGGTGAGTCACATTGTGCTGGTGGAGATGAAACAGATTATGCAAAGCAGGTGTCTTTGTACTTCAAAGTGCTTCCGCACAGAGCTATTTTGTCACACAGACTATCTGGGTTGTATCAATAATACTCAGTTCTGCCAGAAACTAGATAGCCACACAGAAACCACACTGAAATTGAAATTTGAAATTGAAATAAATAAAATTCAAAAAAATACCCACACACTGTAGTCTTCACCGTTTTCTTTCATCCAAATAGAATAAAAGAACTGGCAACGAGACAGCAATATGCAGGGTTTTTTTTTTTCAGCTTAGTCTTATTATGCAGAATTTATGGATGTGCATGTGTTTCTCTGAGATTAGCTGACTCAAACTATTGTCTGTCAAAGGGTTTGAAATGTATGTGACAATAAATATGTTAATATAAGCATTAGTAAAAAAAAAACAAAAAAACACATGACATCCTGATCTTTCACTTAGCCTAAATGTATTTATAAATATCATATAGAGCGTAAGAATCAGTGGGCCTCAGACACTGGGAATTTATTTAAAAACTGGTGGTGTAGGAGTTTAGACAGGTTGGTGGATTTCAACAGAAATCAACAGAAAAATACTCCATGACGTTTTATTTTGTGGTGGTAGACCCTGAACGATGCACACAAAAGCTTTGGCTCATGGATGTAACTTCTACACACACACACACACACACCTGTGTTCCGCAGGGATGGGAGGGGGCCAAACTGCCGGATCCTCAGGTCTCTCATCAGGTTGAGGTGCAAGGATGTCGACTGGCTTCTCTGACTTAAAGCTCTCAAGCGTTCCCATGATGCCTTTCACCTGCTCATACTCCTCAGTGAGTTCCTGCCTGACCTGATCACAAACAGAGGAAGAAGAGTATTATCTCGGCGCTGTGTCACAGTTGATGGCCAAATTAGATATAAAACCTAAAACCTTCATCATGATGGAAGCAAAAAAAGTCATGCAGTGTATGGCCTCTTTCAGAATAAAATAAATTGCATTACTGGGTTATAATTACTGATGCATTAATGTGTAGGCATCACTAATGTTGTAGCTTGTAAGGGTGGAAGTAATATTAACTACTTTATACACTGCTGGTGGCTTAATTTGTAATAATACATCAAGAATGTATTGGTTGATTATGTTTCATATTATCAAGTTGTACTTGTAAAGTAAAGAGTAACTAAAGCTCTAAAAATAAATGTAATAGAGTAGAGTACAATATTGGCCTCTGAGCTGCAGTGGAGTAGAAGGAGAGTGGAGTAAAGTATTAGAAAGTAGAAATAGTCCAATAAAGTACAAGTACCATAAAACTTTACTGAAGTACAATACTTGAGCAAATGTTAAATTCCACCACTGGTTCCCAGGCATTTGTAATGCTGAGCTGCAGTCCCTGGGCTCCCCTGACTGGTATAAGAACATAATGCCATCAGGGATTGGGAGAACTCACCTGTTGCCATTTGACTTTAAGTGCAGGGTCTCTGAGGGACTGACAGTGCTTGTGGATCTGTTGAATGACGCCCTGGTAGTACACAATGGAGGAGTCATAGTTTCCAAGCAAAGCATACTCACGGCCCTTCTTGGCATTGTCACATATCTCTGCCAAATTCATGCTGAATAATAGCTATATGGTGAGAGAAAAACAACGTATTACTTTAACTGGACTGATGATGTTAGCTAAATGTTGGTTGGTTTGCATATTTGTGTATTTTTATTAGCACTTCATAATAAGTACATCACATTTATGGGGATTTAAATCATATCAATCGTACAACTTAAATAACACTGGTTACCTTAACAGCATACAGTATGTCTACCTTTAATTCAGTACCTACTTCTCTACCCTCCACACCTCCCCATCCCAAAAAACAAAAACCACAACACAAGTACAAAACTCACAATACAGCTAGTAACACTAAGTCTCAACATTTAAAAGCACATAATAAACACTTCAATATAAACAGCCCCACAACACCCTAACTGACTCAGAGACTTGTTTTAACAGGTTTCTAGATGTCTAAGAACTGGTCCAATCTGATGTCAGATATATACCATAACATTCAGAATTTTTTTCAAACCACATCAGCACATCAGGGCTTTTGTCCCTGATTCATATCTGAAGAATACATAATTTTGCCGCATACCAACATATTCTCACATTTTACTTGCAGTATGATCTAAACCTAAGACACAGACAAAAAAGTAAGTCACAAATCTTGGATGTGACATTGTACCTGAAATCTATATAATCTTAGGACGAGTCCAAAAGACATGACAATATATTGCTTTCCCCGTGTTACAACATTTTTAAACTAGGTCAAAACCACATTGTAAATCCTAGTTAATACAGGATGGTGCAGCTCCATGCCAGATATAATGAAGCTGCTAGACCCGGCAAAGCGTGGTAGTTAAGCTAGCTGATTTCAGGGAGTGATTTCAAATGTCTATCGCGGACTGTTCACCGCACGGTTAAATCAAACCACTATTTAAGTTAGCTTCTCTTGTCTGCACCCTCCTGTCATCTTACCGACGTTAGCTTTTGCTAGCTTGCTGCTAGGCCACAGACCATACAGTCCATGCCACAGACAGAAAACAAAAACGAGTCGTGTGGCAATAAATAACGTAAACGCGACTTAACCCTCCCAGGGTGTGTTAAATATGCAGCTAGACAAAAACAACCGGCCAACAACCTAAATTATATTCTCTATCTACATATCCAGCGTGACAGTAATGCTCATACCTGCATGAAAAGCACCTGTTTGTGTTGTTTGCTTGAGTCAGAGGTCCGGTAATGAGCAGTGTTACCATGGCCGCAGAGAGACGCCGTGTGAAGAATACAGACGAGTCGGTTACTGTGCCGCGTTCACGGACTTGTTGCAAGCTGGTAAACATGACATGACCACCCTAATAACAAGTGCTCGTCAATCACAGCAAACTGAGAGTAGGTATTGCAATGAAAGCCACGCTGTTTGTTTTGATGGTACGCTAGATAATTTGATCTCGTTTCGAAAGGGGAAAAATTATCTGTGTTTCACAAAATAAATAGAACAACCGTTGTTGAAACATAATTTTAACAAGGAACGTTGCTAGTTTACACGGTTTCATAAAACATATCATCAGACCGATGGCTATGCACAAATTGACCACTGGTTGGAGGTAAAACATAAAAATTAAAACTAACACAGATGAACGGTCCTGATGAAGCTACTGTTTATTAGGCATTATTCAATAAATATTACGCATTTATAATTGATTAGTCTTAAATAAGTATAAGTAAATAGCAATTTGAAAGAGCATAATGTAAGCTACACTTCAGCAAAAATAATTCTAATGCTATTACTAGTACTATAATGACAACAATAAATCAATTCAAATGCATCTCTTGCAAAAATTCTGCAGTGTCGAAATCTGTCAACAAAACTGAAACACACAATGATTTCTAAAATTGTGTGTGTTGATAACTCAGCATTAGCAAGTGCGCAGATGAATCACAGCAGCTGTACTCTGTACTTACTGAAGCAAAAACTTGTTTTCCATTAGATGACAGAAAGAAATACATTTGGAAATGTGGTGTGCCGCTTCAATGAGCAATGCTGACCGACACAGCTGCCTAAGATGGCAGAAAGTACTCATCACTCCAGACAAAGAAAACACCAGAAACTTCAAAAATGAAAATGATATGGATAAAACCACTTTTATTTGATATGCAGCTTTACACAGTCACAAATCTCCATACTGCTGCCATTATTGTACACATGCAACAAAAGTATCAGTCAGATGTGATTCTTTTCCCTCACACCATAAATACCTTGCGGCGTAGATGAATTACAAGATCTGCTGAGTTCCTGTTTACTCATGCATTTCAAGTGAACTGTGTAGATTTGCATTTTGTCCCAAAAGACAGCTACATTTTGTCATTAGTGTTCTTGGTCTGAAGTGGTTTGTGGTTGGTTTGAGAAGGCAAATGGGCTGACACAAAGCTGGTTATGTTCATCACTGTATTTGAGAAATACTTATTTAATAACAGCATCAAAACTCATGCTGCAGTTATGCTTCCTTTTTTTAAACAATCAAACAAAAAAAGAACTCAAATGTCACTGTAAGACATTTCATAAAGAAAGTGCAGTTTTCTTCACAGTTGCAATTTACCTCATTGGTCCCTTTACGAACACTGAAATCTATTTTTTCCTCATCACTGTCTGCATTGAATTCTGTATGTAAGTTATACTGCTGCTAGACGGCTGATTGCATATTATTTGTCTATGTACTAAAATGTACTCTGCAATGCTTTTTATTTCTTTTCTTTCTTTTTTTTTTACTCAAAGTGATTTTATGTGCAGATTGAGCTGCAGACACTTGTCATAACTCCATATTCATTCATGCATTTCATTGAAATGTTGATTTAATATTGTGCAAACTTAAATTATATGTACACTATTGCCCATACTGTCACTTGCTGTGCCTTACAGTAGGAAGGGGAAAGTGTAAAATCACAGAAAGCTTCTGATCTTTCTATCTTATTATCATTAGAGGCCTTTCTGAATTCAGTCTCAGTGTTTGGTAGCTTGGTTCAACTCTGCTTTCCTCAGCATCATAATATTGTTCCTGAAGGCTGTAGTGCCCTTCGTTCACGCTCTGCATACATCCTTACAGGATGAAGGTGACCTCAGCATTGACAAGTTGCTGCTTCCTGCTCTCTCTGGTTCCACAGATGCCTTACATTGCACTCACTCAGCTGCTTCAGTCTCAGAGGTTTGTGGCTCTTCAGCCTATAAGCTATAGTCAGAAAGATAGCATCAACATGTTCCTTCTCAGTGGGGTCTTTGGCTGAAGTCTCGAACAACGGGAAGTTGTAGCGGTCGGCAAGACACTGGGCAGCCGACGTGGGGACCTCCCGGCGGTCCCTCAGATCACACTTGTTTCCTACCATGATGCGGGGCACCTGGGGCCCCACGGAGTGCCGGCTGCACTCCTCGATCCACTCGGGGATGCTCTCGAAGGAGGAGAGGCTGGTCACGTCGTACACAAAGATGACGGCATGGACGCTGCGGTAGTAGTGCTCCACCATGCTCTTTCTGAAGCGCTCCTGACCCGCCGTGTCCCAGATCTGCAACTGGCACAACAGAAACAAACACTGATGTAATATTCAAGTGACCAAAGGGTGGCATTATTCTATATTTTATCTTATTGTCAACCAATACCAAGAAAACACTAAAACCAACAATGTGTTAATTCGTCTCTTAATACTCTCTGACCTCTCACTACCTTGTTCTGTTTCTCAGCTCCAGTTCCAATGTTGAGTTGTTGAAGGCAGCGTAAAATGCAACACAAATCAAAACCTAGAAACGCGGAGCTTCAGAGAGAGATGGGCCTTTGTCACAGCAGGAAAAGCACAGGTGTAAATAATTAAATGAATGATGGCTGGATTCCATTTAGCTACTTCGGTTTCAGGGTCATGGCATTGTTAGTGCTGGCTCAAACAGCCAGAGCCACCGTTAATGTCATCAGTTCCACCTGTGCTTTTCCTGTGACGAGTCCAAATGTCTGCTTTGAAAAAGGCCTGTTGGGAGAGCAGGGCTGACTTAAAAAGCAGGTGTTTATGATGATATTAACAACAACTGTATTACATTCACATGAGCTAGTTTCCACATCCTGGTGTTTTGTACATTGGCTTACTATGGAACTGAGCCACTGACAAAGATATTTGTCTCACTCTATTGCTCTAAGGGCATACCTGACTTTCAGGTTCAAAGGTTATTTATGGATATTGAAAAAAGAAATCCACAGAGATGTTGACTTCTTCCACTTTTGCTGTTAACCTTTCATTGCAAGGTTATAAAGTCCACTCTTTGAAATGAATGTTTTGTAGTACTGCCATCACCAGCCTTTGAACGTCTGAGCCTCCAGGTCAGGCTCTCCTCTGTGTCCCCTTACGAACCACAGCTCATACAGACGGCTGCGTTGATTTAACAGGGACATGAGGTATGTGTGACATTAAAGTGTGGGCGTATGTACGTGTCTAATATGTCCTCTCACCTTGATACTCTCCCCATCGAGCTCCAGCGTCCTCTCTCTAAAATCGACCCCGATCGTTGCCTCCGGGTTTTTCAGGAAAGTGCCCCCGCAGAATCTGTAAGTCAAACACGTCTTTCCCACATTTGAGTCTCCTATTACTATTATCTTAAAAACCCGAGCTTGTGCAGTCTCATAGTCGTGGTGCGAGGAGAGCTCTAAAGAGTCATTTCGACCAAAAACTGTGTCAAATTCCACCCCAGGTTTGTTTTCTATTGCCATCGCTCATCATCTCGCGGTCTGGATGCGAACGGTGCTGAAATATCGCGAGAATGTGAAACGACCACAAAGACATGTCTAGGCTGTAATACTACAAAACAATATCACCACTTGACCTAAATTCCTAGAATTTGTTGCAGTTTTTACTATTTTATTGGGAAAACTATGGACGTAGGTCTCTTTCTCGAATGAGTTTATTAAACGAAAACAAAAAAATAAGAGGTTATTGAAACAATAAATATATTTGAGGATGCCCCTTAGAACAAATTGTCATCTAAAGTTTTTCCTTATTATCTAGTTATTTATTTTTATTTTTCTTCTATTTTTCTTTATATTTCATTTCATTCATTTAGAATATTTTTTATTGTATTTGATTTATTATGAAAGAGTGGTGGATAAAGTGTTTGGATCCTTTAGTTAAGTAACAATGTACAAATACTGTTAAAAGTATAGGTCTGGCATTCAAAATCCTTATAAAGTACAAGTACAAAAATAATAAAGAAATATATGCATCACAAATATACATTGAGTACCAAATGTAAAGGTACTTACAACTATTGAATTGTAATAATGTGTACATCATTTTAATGCTGCAGCTGACAGCTACTTTATATTACTGCTGCGTAACTTGTGAATTTTCCACTGGGGATCTATAAAGTCTTATTTTAACCTTCAATAACACATCATCATTTATTTGTTGACTATATTTTGTATTACTAATTGGAATCTGTGAGGTAACTTATAACTAAAGTTATCAAGTAAATGAATGAAAGTAGCATAAAATGCAAATAAACACACAAATGCTCTTCTGGATCTGACACATTTATTTGACACATACACCAAAAACAGTTTTATAATCCAGACCACGTGTGTTACCACAGCCAACCAACACTTCCCCTTCACACACACACATACACACGTGCACACACACACGCAGACATTCAAAAATATAACACTGCAATAATCATCATAAAGACACAAAAGCAGAACTACACTCATTTACCAGTTTATCAGGTACAACTAGCTAAAACTAATACCGTCTGTCCTGTAATGAATCCTACATTCATGAGGGCTATAATGTTCTGTGCATACTAAAAGAGTTTTAGAGGTGCTGACTCAACTTTATCAACATTTTGGAAGCTGTGGTTTTGCTTTATACTGAGAGGTGTTATGTTATCTAATGTTTTGTCTACAACATTAGCTTAGACAGATTAAAAGCACTTCAATGTGTTTCAACACAGCTAATAAACTGGTAACTGAGTGTACTGGGTGGTTGGTGAGGGCAATGGCTTCACAACAGTTGTATACATGCACACAAAATTCCCCACACAATTCATAAGGACCAAACAATACTCAAAACACTTTGATTTCTGGTCGCAACATATATGTTAAAAAAAAAAATAGATACAAAAATACATACATACACACAATAAAATAGTTTCAAATAAATTTAATACAATTTAGAATTTGTCACCAAAGCTACCTAATTTCACTACATCTCAAAAAAAAAGAGAAAAAGTCAATCATGGCATACAGGCTTTTGCTCAAGCCTAAACCTGAGTGAGTGTACAGTACATTGGCTTCTACATTTCATACAGTAGTTTTCACAACACCGGCTGTGTGTGACACCTTGATGTGCATCAACAACATAAAAAGGACAGCAAATTTTAAAGCCCTGTAAATGACCAGTTGTGTTTCAAGTCAATAACATGAGGCACTTGAGCTGCCTGATGTCCCAAAAGTCACAGTCACGGTTTTTCACCGATCATAAGCAGGTGTGTTCCTGTATTCAAGCGAAATAACATGTTACCAGCAAATAATTCTGTCACAAACTTACCTTTATATAACACAAGAACTAACTCTTAAAGCATTAAAGGGAGCCCCCACTGATTTAACACAAACATGTTAATTTACTCATCATGTGGAGTACGACTCGGCATGTGCAAACAGTTTCACATATAATGTCTTTTGTAGCTCTCAGAGAGCTTTGTCAAGTCTAAAGAATATTCACAAGTGACGACACCTGGGTATCTCAGCTTGGGTTCGGATTCACAAACTTTTAACAGACAGTCTGTTTTACAAACTACAAGTGTGAAAAATGTTCACCAAGGATCTGATGAAAGAAGCAATTACGTTATAATATGGCAGTGGTTCCCGATTTTTATTTTTTTTATTTTTTGACACACAAAGCATCCCTGCTATACTGAAAAACCTGTCCATTAATCCTGTATTTTAAATGTCATTTTGCTTGCTAATTGAATCTTGATAGCCTCGATAGCATCAGATCACTCTTAAATCAGATTTACAGACGTTTTTACACCAGACACTTTGACTTGTCATAGCATGAAAAGCACAGATGGATCTAACAATATTAACAATGGCTCAGTTCCAGCAGTTATTGCAATGCAATGCAGCAATTAATTAGCATATAAGTGACAGCTGTGTTCGACAAGTTAAAATGTCTCTGCGGTGGAAAGGCATGTTAAACTTTATTTTTCTCTGGATCTACACTGCAAAGGTTCATGTTGGAAACCACTACATTTGGGAAGAGCAGGAGCCACTGTTTTAAAAGCATGATCTTGGGGACAAAAAGTCAGGGTACAGTGTTCTCCTAATTTTATGGAAGTGTAATACTACATCTCTGGAGTACTCCTCATTGATCTGCCCTTATTAATGTGATCATCCACCCTATGGAGGAATGTATTGCTGAACAGTTACGTGAATCTACACCATGACTCTACCAGATATCATACTGTCCTTCCTGCTGGCAGGATATGATACAAACTGAACATAGCCCTTGACTCTTGGCATTTATTTTCACTGTGTAAAAAAGATCGAAAAGAATCACTGAAACCAACTCTGCAACGTTCCTTCCCTCCTCCTGTGAAGTTATTAGCCAGATTTGTGAGGAGATATCAAATTTTAAAAATGGAAAGATTTGTACTAAACATCTTTTTCTTCTCCTCTAACTTACTGGCTTTAATACTGAATCTGGATCTGTGACCTCTCCTGGCAGACAGAACCCTGTAAGAATCCATTGAATTATAAATAAGTCAAATTCCTCTTTGACACAGTAACACATTTCACTACCAGTTCTCATCTGAGAAAGAGCTAGAGCTGCCGGAGTCAGAGTCTGGGTCTGTCAACCCATCGAAGTCCCAGTCTGCACTGGAGCCACTGTCATCGTCCTCCTCTGTAGAGAAGCTGTGAGCAGAGCTCAGGCACGCTGGGTACACGCGTGTCGAAACACACACGGGCCCCAGGGTGGACACATACACTGCCATGACGTTCTTCCATGCGTCCCTGGCTGGGTCGTATTCATGGATGAGGACCCTGTTTTTGTTGTGTTGCAGCAAAGTCTGAGTGAGGAGCAGCAGCTTGCTGTTGTGCTGGATCACCTGGTAATTTAGAGCTCTACTGTCAATAGGAATGTCACCCAACCTCCTCCATTCCCCCCTGGTGGGGCTGTAGGCTTTCACCACAGGGATATCACACACGCAGATAATCTGGTCCTGAAATACGCAGGCCTTGTGGAGCTTGTCTCTTCTTAGTGACCCACAGTGGCGCCAACGGTTCCTCTTGGGATCATAGCAAAGCATTCTCCTTTTGTTTACCACGTACAGGTGGTCATTTAATGCCACCACCTGCATTTTACCCAAAGAATGAGGCAGAGGAGCCACAAACGTCCACTGGTTCCTCTGGACGCTATAACACTCTACCTCCTTCAGTCTGGCGTCTGTCACTGGATTTCTTCCTCCCAGAAGGTACACATGGCCGTTGAGGTAGCCCATCCCAGAGTGTATCCTCCCCAGTGGCCTCTCTGCCAGGTCCTGCCAGCTGTTATTCACAGGGTTATAAAGCCAGAAGTGTTTAGAGAGGTGAGAGGCAAGGTACAGGTTGTTTTCAGGTGTGGCACAGGCAATCAAGGACTCCATGGTGGAGCGTTTGTAATCCTGACTGCTGAGATCTTCTAACGGAGGAGCCATGAAATAAAGGTCCTCGGAGTATGGGTCACAGCACATTATGTTGTCGTTGGGAAGGCCAAAGAAGAGAATCATTTCTTTTGCACTTACTCCTATTCTGTGTTTTGGTATGTCCTGAGTTGCAGACATCCCGCAGCCCTCCTCTGCAGGCCTGTTAAAGAAAGATGCAAGGTATTTCTCAATTAAAGGTCGTGCCATGAGGCCCTCCAGGTAACACTTATCTTTTTCGGTGAACAGGTTCCAGCGCACACACTTAAGTGCCTGTAATGCATCCTCCCTCTTCTGCGGTGCATTAGCCTCTATCCATTGCAAAGCAGCCGAGCACACCTTCCTTTCACAGTCCACATCCAAAGTATCCAGAGACAACAGCTCCTTCAGCTGCGTCAAATCTAGCTCACAAAGTTCCCCTCCATTACACACCTGGCTGAAGTTCCGGGCTATGAAAGCTTGTGCATTCTCCTTCAGCTCAGGATTGTCATAGGTGTCTGCAAATTTCAGTATCCCCACACAGTTGGAGAGGTCCAGCCTCCTCGTCATGAAACTGGAGCAAGCTTTCCTGATGTACTCGAGCTGCAGCATGTTGGCCGCCGCGTACAGCCTCTGGACGTTGCCCTCCGTGATGGTCACCCTGCCTGTGTAGCAGTAGTCGATTATAACGGACATGGACTCGGCGTCCACGCCGCGTATGACCACTCTCTCCTGCATACTCTCATTTAACCCCCCGGTGAACATGCTCTTGAAGTATGGGCTGGCGGCGGCGAGGACGTTGCGGCTACACAGGAAAAGTTGGTCAATGTCACCCCTGGCTGACTCACCGCTGGGCTCCAGCGACTCCTCTTCGCATTCAACCCCGATGGTGACATCCCCGAGCAGCCGACAGTCGTACAGCGACTTCAACTCGTTCATCAAACCCCGAGCGTGATTCGCGTCCTCCAGCACCTCGGGACCGCCGAAGCAACTCAGCGCCGAAGCCATTGCTGCAACTTCAGTGGGTAAATACGTCTGCGAAGGCTTCAAATAACATACTCGAAAGGAGGGTCCGTGCCTTGATAATGACACACGCGTTTACAAATGAAATTCAAACATATGCTGTGGAAAAACACATTACCAGCGACTGAACAGCTGAATGGTCCACTGTGTGTCTCTAAAAGCCAGCTGTTCCCGGTCCCCGACTGGTCATAATGTGGCGTTTAAACCAGAGACACTCCGCAAATGGTACGTCTAGAGTCGCAGTAACAATAGTGTCAGGTTTTTTAAATGATTTTTTCTTTTTAACTCAGTGCTGTTACCTGTTTTGAGTGTAGCAGTCTCACAAAATAAAACGACAGTGTCAATGTAGCCAAGGTTTGAACTACGTTTTCCGAGAGAATTTACAAAAATAAAACCTCACTTCGTGTGTAAATATTACACTGATTTTTTGTTTCTTTCACTCCATTTCCAATTCAATACGTTCTTAAACTACACCGATACCAGGCATTCACATTTACCATTTTCTACTAGTTAAATTATTTTTGTTATCCTAAAATTGAGAAAGTGTTATCTCTTATTTTGATGTCAAGCTTGCCTGACTTCCGCTGTGGGTCACTGCTCATTCACACAACCTTGCTAAGAGGTTTCACGTCTCTGATTGGTTCGTGTAACTAGGTCAATATAAGTTTGGTTGTTATAGATACAGGGCCGCTAACATTAAAATTAAATTATTTAATACATAATAAATTGCATTTTCCAACTTTCAATTGCGAATGCACATAATGTATTACATGTTTAAAATTTAAAGTAGTTCAACGACAATGATAACAATTATTATTATTATTATTATTTTTATTTTTATTTTTTTTTACTGCACTAATTGTGATTCAAGAGACTTGACAAAACCCTAAAATATTGTGGTGTACAGATCATCAAAAATCTGACTGGTTGTTTGGAGAAGAAGTCAAGATGGATTATTTAATTTGTATTTATTATGATCTGTCCAGTACTATGTGTATAATACATGATATTGGCAGTGATGTAAGAATTCTGTGATAGACAATGATGGTCTGAAGGCCCGACTGTAAAAGTAAGTGTGACTACTTTACCCTCTGGTAAATGTTACCAAGCACTTTATGCCAAAACAACCAAACAAAAGCCATTAAACTCATGAACAAATAACTTCACTGCACTTACAAATTACAGTTAAATATATACACTGGACAATAACATGTATATAATACCCCTTTTATTGTCAGACATTTCGTTAAACAGACAGAGTGTATGTCTATCAGTACATAAACCACTTATAACTTATTACATTAGTCATACATTATTCCAGTATTCTTTGCATTACCATGCACACCCACAGTACATGTATGACTATATTTCTTTCTGCATATATGTTCATGGTATTTTGTGTAAGTACATTGGTAGCTACCGAATTCCTTGTTACGTGTCATAATGCTTTGCCAGTAAAGTTGATTCTAACTCAGATTCTATAATGTGAACTATTTGAACTCAGCTGACTCCTCTGTGCCCACTACTTTTAGAAACAGGACTGAAATGATGAATGTAATTTACTCAACAATGATTTTGATAATTAATTGATAATTTCTGTCATGTATCTTGACAAATATCAAGCATTCCTTGATTGCAACTTCTCAAATGCAAGGATTTCTTTTTTTTTTTTTTTACATCACTGAAGATTAGATTAGCTTTTGCTTTTGCTTTTGTACTGTCCCTTGGACAAAACAAGAAAGATTTGTGTCCTATAGATGAGCTTTTCATCCTTATTGCAAAGCTTTAATTTCAGTGACATTCAGTCTGTATATTTCAGATCACTTACAGTGTGCAGTATAGCCTTGTAAAGTCAGAACTATGGGTGTAGACACAGTTATTTTTAATATATATATATATTTTTGCATTTTCACACAACCTCAAGTGTATCTGCGGTTGAGGTCATTGATCCTGCGCAGTGCGTCTTGGTTGTGGATGGTCTTGTGGACGGTGATGAGAAAGGGGAAAGCGGAGGGCAGCTCCACCCTGCGGCTCAGCTTCTGGTGCCCCCAGTGGAGGCAGCGCAGCCTCTCAGCCAGGTCCCGTCTGCCCGCTCGCTCCAGTCCATCTTGCAGGAGCTTGGTCTTATTGGGCTTGTCCCATGACTTCTCATACCTGTGAACCAAGGAAGAGAAACAGGAGAGAGTTTGTATGATGCAATGGGGGTTTATCAGGGAGAGAGAGTGTGTAGAAAGTCCAAAGGTCAAAGCCCAGGAGACCAAAGGAAAACATAAACAAGTTACTAATGGGACAAATACACCCTTGACTATACTCTCATGTTAATAGTCTGGTGATAATTCAGGAAACACCCCTTTATGAATCATGTTTAAGTATTAAGTAAATATAAAGACACTATAATGTACAATATCTGCACACTGACAGTGATTAAAGCCTGCTACAACATCACATGCACACACTGTACCAGCTTTCCAACATGGTCCTGGCCTGGACACTCTTCTCTGTAGATCTGGTGTGGAACCGGCCAATGTCACCTCTGCTGAAGCCGAGCTCATACGCCAAGACTGTCCACTCAAAGCCAAGCTGACTGGAAATCTCCTGCAGTGTCTTCAGGTTAATTACAGCATCCTAAAAAGAAAAAAAAAACATGCAAAATTACCTTAAGGAATTAAAAATGACTCATCATATTTAATAAAGGTGTCAATAAATGCCAATGAAATATCTTTGCCGATTTCAGATACATGGAAGTGAAAATGAAAACAGATTACACATACCTCTTGGGCTTTGTTGGGCATTATCTCAAATTCCAAAAGCTCAGCTGTGCAAGTCACACTCTAAGTACCTGTTTTCATAAAACAAATTGAGGGATTTTGTGAAAAAAAGATGAAGCATATAGTCATGGTCCAAAACTCCAAATAGCACAGAGAGATTTTATGCACTTACCCTCAGGTACAGTATGGTTTGAGTGTTACTGGGGAGATTTAACATCAACACACTAACCTGTTAAACATTAGTCACTTTAGCTCCAAGCTTTCAGGTTAAACTGCCCCCACCTCCCACCAAGTAAACAAGTGTACTCAAAATATAGTGTTATATTTTAGAGGAGTGGAGGAAATGTCTTATCGGTAATTAGTCTTGTTAGCATGGAATTATACATTTTCAGAGTGTAGAGGGGGGATTTGTGTTGCTTCATATCTGTTGTATGTATTTTTTTTTTCGGCTTTACTTTTACCAGGGTAGATTTAATGGACAGTGATGTTGTTTACTCAAAGTACCTAACCTTTAGGTAAAGGATGTGCCTGAGTAAAAATATGTTCACAGTTGAGCATCGCTTCTCCTGAGGTTGTCAGGTTTTTGTCTTAAGAGAAGTGTTGACCGATGCTCTGTTTTTAGTCTAAATTGACTCAGTGACTCAAAAAGTACACAAATTACTGACAGCTTGTTGCTGTGCACAGTGGAGTCACATTGCCATCTGCAGTTGATCATTAGCACTACTCTTTTTCATTTTTCTCCAATTCCCCTAACTTTAATCCAAGTTAACTATATTCAGAACAGATTAGGAAAATGCAACAAACATTTTTGAAAGGCTTTTATTCACTTTAAAAATTCGCCTCCTCTTTAAATTCTTGTCATCCATAAAAAGCATCAGGGCTCTATGTGCAATATCATTGCAGCGATTATGTTTATCAAAGAACGTTAAAAATCTCAGCTGTCATGTAAACAATAATGAAAAGAAACTAGCCAAAGGATAAAACGTGTACACTTACATTAACAAATGTCATACTTCACTTAAACAAACAAAGCTGATCATTTATTTTGATGCGTTAATCATAATTCGGATCAAAAGTGCTGCGAGGTCCAACCAATAAATATAACTGACATGAATTACACTGCTTTTTAACAGGCACAGGATGTAACAAAATTCCAATTCCAGGTTCAACTTCATATCTGACACCACAGTCTGACAAGAAAAACCCAAAAAACAAACAAACTGCAAAATGAGTCAGATGAAATCATTAAAAGCATGTACAGGAGCGTGGGCTATTTTTTCTAAGCTTTCAACTGGAGAGAAATTTTCATTCTGTTGAATGAAAGCCTTCAATATCCACAATGACAAATCAAAAAAACACATATCAAAGAAGATCCAGTTCACATTTAACAACGGATTATCAGAATATTGCCAGGTTGTTTCATTGTGTGTCAGTCTGTGTTTCAGCAGGTAGTAAGGTAAAGATCCAGCCTGCTGGACCCATACTGTCTCTAATTTGTCCTTCAGCGAAGAGTAGTGCTTTTTAGAAATGTTAACAGTCACTCTCTCTTGGGTCACAACCCAAGACTGGGAACCCTCCCTGACAACAAAACTGTAAATCAGTCGGGTTCCATACAGTGTTACCCTGTGCACCTCTTGAGCTTCTGTTTATTTGGGTTCAGTAGCAGCCATCTTTCCAGCTGCCATCCCTCAGGGCACTCAGGGCAGCCAGGCTCTTTGGGGGAGTCAGCAAACTGCAGATGGAAAGAAACCAGTCAATTAAATATCTACTCTCGGTGGTTTAACTTGCCTTTAACTTACCTTTCAACATTTGACCTTCAACAATAGCACCTCACTCTGGACAGTCAGTGTAAATGTTTCAACACCTGTGCTGTGTCTCTCTTCCACATTACACACTAAGCGTATACAGTATAGGGCTGCAACTAACAGTCATTTTCATTATAACAAACATTTTTTTTCAGAAACATCAGAAAACAACAACAGCTGCCCATGTGTCTCAATCAATGTCTCAACTGGTTTTGCCTCGAACACAGTTTCAAACCACATCATGCAGCATACACTGCAGAGAGAGTACTCTGCTGATTTAGCTTTGCACTCCTATTACATTGCAGGACTCAACAGTAGACAGTTGAGAAAAAAAAAAAAGTATCAAAATCGATGCAGCAGAACCAGAGATATTCTCTTTTTTTATTCCATGGATTGCTCTTGGAAATGGACTTTGAAGCGTAAAATTGGTGGAGTTCCCCCCTTAAATTCACTGTGTCAGTATATCTGCCCTTACCTGCGTGTGGGTGGGGTGATTTTGCTTGCACGTGGAACTCCGCTTGTTCCTACAAAGGAGGCTGGGCGGGGAAGGGAACTGCGGGGGATAGCCGGCTGGTTGACAGCGCTGGTTTTCAGGGGCTGCGGAACCAAGCTGCTGCTGCTGTTGCCGGGCTTCAGGGGCTGAGGCAGTGCGATGCTGCTCGGGATGGAGTGTAGACTGGCAGAGGTGGACAGAGCGGTGGAGGTGGGGCCCTGCTGCACCGTGGGGCTTACGTAGGCAGTGGCTTTTAGTGGGTGTCGGGTAGTGGTGGGGAAGTTTGCCACGCTCTGGACTCGCTGACTGAGCTGGCCTGGGGAGGGAACTGACACACAGCAAGTGAACAGTTAGATGAAAGTAACAGTATTAAAGTTACTGCATTTGAAAATCCCATGCAGTCTATATTTACTCATGAATAAAAATTTGCCTTGAAAGGCTGATTTATTCATAGATGTGAGGAAAAGAGTCTTACTGGAGGACTGGAGTCGTGCAAGCCCGCTGGATGAGTCAAAGCTCTGGCTGCTCCGGAGGGAGGATATCGTTGGCAAAGAAGAGGGGCCGTGGGAGGGTGGGTTGACAGGGGAAGCCAAGCATGGAATACTGGGAACACTGGGCATGCTGGGAGCTCGGATCAGGTTTGGCATGCTTCTCCGTAGCTTGTCTGTGCAACCATATCAACAAACCAGATCAGGTTTTGCAGGTGTTGGCTCCATTTGGAGCTTTAAGAAAATTTTGACTCAAATATCAAAGAAACAGTTTGAATATTTTGGGGAATATTAAAGTCACTGCTTCCAGCCAAGGACTAATCCTGCACATAACCTCCTGTAAAACCACAGTTTTGTTATCTTTAGGCAAAGCCAGGCTAGCTGTTTCCATCTATTCCCACGTCCAAGCCTTATGCTAAGCTAAGCTAAACAGCTGCTGGCTGTACCTTCAGATTCATGCAGCTGATGGAACAGAGTGCACTGACCCTGGGGACTGGGCGACTGGGGATGCTTTTTAAATCTTGTCACCAAGAACATTCTTTAAATCCATCTTGGCTCATACATAAATCATCTCATCAGAAATTAGGGACATCTCAAATGTGGGTAATTCCGTCAAGATGCTCTGGGACCTTCACATTCATTTCATAGAAAATATCTGAACCCTTGTAGTGTCACTGTTATTTATTTATGGGTGTTACAGCTGAAAGTGGACAAAGAAATCACTCACCTGTGCTATTCCTGTATGCTGTGTGTGTTTCTGTGGTCAGGCTGGAGGGTCCAGAGTACTGGGAAAGTCCACTGAGTGAAAACTGAGGGGTGGTCGAGCTGCGTCTGCAGTCTCTGATACTGGAGAAGGTGTGAGAGTGGGGCAGGCTGCCCCTCTGCATAGACCCTGTGCGGAACAGTCGAGGCTGGGGAGGGGGGAGCTGGTCGTACCCTTCGTCCTCCTCGTCCTCCTCCTCCAGATCCATCTCACTGCGCCTCAGGGAGTGTAAGGAGAAGGTGGAGCTACGACGGCCAGCTGTGGCTGTGGCTGAGGTAGTGGCATAATCCTGTCGGAGACCTACAAGGTGACAGATGAGTGCTTTTATCTGTGGAAAACAAGAGCCTGAACCCCATGAAACCATATAGTATATGATACATTTCCCTCTGGAGGCACTCCTCATTCATTATTCAGTAACTGCATCAGTATAGCAGAGTGATACAGGAAAGTTTTTTTTCCTGAAATCTCCTGCATAATTTAATAAGATATTACTGTCTACTCAAGTTCAACTGTTCAAAGGTCAAACATGTATCTTAGTTTTAGCCATACATCAGCAATGTAACAGAGTAATACATTTCAGTCCCTTCAGAAAGCTATGCAGCAGTGTTTTGGTATATAGATATATGTCTTTCAGAGAAAAGTATAGATATTCTGTAAGTAAGTATAAAATAACACTGTCAAAACATTTCCATTAAGATAGAACTGTGAATCTAATAAACACTGGGTGTAGACACTCAGACAGCCATAACCACACCCAGGCAAACGGCACAGTCAGACGAAGGGTATATTTCGTTTTCTCGACCCCCTCTTGTGCCCAAAAGAAATTTAGATTGTCAACTCACTCTCCTCCTGAAGTCGTGCCATGACCTCCACATCTGTCATGTCCTGCAGTTTGTAGCTCATAGAGATGGAGTCATCCTCCAGTTCTGACACACCCACCTCGCTGTCCAGGGAAGACTGGGGGCTGATGGCTGCGTGTCGGCGACCCACGTCTGAAAACAGACAGGAGAGACGTGTTTTTTACCAAGGTTTTTTTTTTTCTATAGACAAGAAGGGTAGGGATTTTAAAAAAAAGCATGTGATACAGGCACAACACTCAGAAAAGACATTTCCATGACAGATGTGATGTTTATGTGTATATATTCTTTACAGATGGACGGTGACTCATACTGGATAAAACTGCAGGGATGAGTGACAGAGCAGATGAGATAGATTGTCAGCAGAGTCTTACTGTTGAGAGTGGAGTTCGATATGAAGGTGGGGGCTCTGTCACTGAGGCTGCAGCTGGCCCTGAGTGGGAGACTCGGCTGGAGAAAAGACTGACCGGGTGACGGCAATGGGGCTTGAAAGGTGAGAAACACAGCAGAAGAGAGATAAGTTTAACACGCAAAATAACCAGCCTGACATGCAAATCAAAACTCAACATGCACTCACTGACAAATGTGTTAACATAAAATATGGATGAACAAGCAGAAGGTTTTTTTTTTCTGGTGGAGTTTGAGCTTGCTTGTCTCCATCTGTCTCAGAGCACGACCTTATAATCTCTTCCCTGCAATTTGCTGTAATCTGACTGTAAACTGCAAGTAACAGGTTGTTTAAGAATCTGGGTTATGTTCGTACAGTGAGCAATAGATGCTTTTGGCTCTGTGTTCTTATTACTTTGGATGTGAAATGGAGCAAGGGCTATGAGGTTGAAGAAGCTGGTTTTAATTTGAGCAATGTCTAATGTTTAACTGACTTTAAATGCTAGGCCAAAATTTAAGCTAATGAGCCTTCATTTACACATTCTGTGAACATTTCTGTTATTTAATTGCTATTCTGTGATGGTGTCAGATTTTGGAATGAGGGCAGCAATTGCCTGAAGGTTAGAGAAGTGTACTTGAGTCCCCGCACTGGCGAGATAAAACTGGGCTGGGGAAAATGAAAAAGCGATACCGTTCAGAGGTCAACAGATCATTCACTTTGTAAATGTGGAGAGGGGTACTCCGGAAAAAAAAAGACAGCTCTGAGGGGAACTACCCTGTTTAAATAAAGCTTAACAAGAGTCTACAGTCATGAGCTAAAAGCTAATGTCAGCTTACTAATATTCTCACAATGACAATGCAAACATGCTAATGGTTAGCAGGTATGATGTTTACCATATTCACTATCTTAGTTGGGCGTGTTAGCATGTTAACATTTGGTAATTAGCACTAAACACAGAGTACGGCTCAGGTTGATGGGAATGCAATTAGTTTTAGGAATTGGACAAATTAACATTTTGGCCTGGTGGTGGCCCTAGATAAAAAGTCAAAGGATCACCAAAGTCATTGTAATTAATCCTAAGGGGGATATGAATGTCTGTACAAAGTCACGTGCCAATTCATCACATAGATATTGAGGTATTTTACATGATAAGTACAAAACTTTGACCAGCTGATGGCACCAGAGGAAAAAAATCAGGGGGATCACCTAAGTCGAGGATTCATGCACCTAAGGATCCATGGCAATCTATAAAATATTTTAGATATTTCAGTCTGGATTAAAGTGGTGAACCAACCAAGAGACTGACACTGCCATCCCTAGGGCAACCCTTCTATCATGGCTACACACAATAATGTTTAACATCTTGACTTAACAAATGACTAAAAGGATCAATTGGTTATTGTCACTTACCAGTTCTTTGGCAACCTATCAATTCATTAACTCAACCACTGCAGTGTCAAAGCATATCAGAAGTATTTTTTTTCTCTTGCAAAGAACAGCTAATTGAAATAGTAGTCTCATGTTAACCAGTCTTCTTTGATATGTGATAAACAAAACAGATAGCCATGAATTCACTTAAGGCCAGTCACCCCTATTAAGCCACAAAATAGATCAAAATAGCCATCAAAAGTTAGAGTGACTCTTTGTGGTTAGCATGAGTTATATGCATGTGTAGTATGTCTGTGTTACCTGGGGACTCAGTTAGTGCAGCAGATTTAGTGTAAGGCAGGACTGGGCAGCTGAGGGTGGAGAGCCCCTCTATGCAGCTGTACGGACGGACGGAGGAGACTCCTCGCCACCGCTTAGCTGGACAAGATTGAAGCGAAGGACAAGTTAGTCTGATTGCTTATACCATATACAACACACACGTATACCCACACACATACAGTACATTGATTATATTTTAACACACTCCAGCCAAATGTTAATCTGCTTTTTACAGATCAGTACTGATGCTTTAAATGTTTGGGTCACACGGCTAGGACAGAAGAGGCTGATACGGTAAGACGAGGTTTAGCTTATACCACTGCGGCTTATTGGGCTAAACTACAGATTTTTCAGGAGGATCTTAGGATAAGCAGGGATTGCTGCATGTAGGCTACATCTCATTCCCAAAATCAGAATTAGATCTACTCTGGTCTACTTTAGGGTGCAGAGGTTACATTTATACTGCCTAAACTTTAGTTTTCTTGCTGTATTAACTTCATCAAACAACAATGTTATAACTGTAACTAATGGCTGTAATTATAGTTAAATCATAATTAATTAAGTTCAAGTTAGTATAAACCAAGCTTGACAACTCATTGATTTTAGGCTTTGTCTGTCAGCTCCTATATTGTATTATTAAATGATAATTGAAGCAATGAGTAACAACTTATAAACTCTTAATAAAATATGCCTTATTAGAAAGTGGTACTATTCTTTTAACTAACCCCTGCTAATTAGCAGTAAATAGATTTGGCTTGAGATGACATGACTGACTTGAGATAATGTGTCTTCAATGTGTAAACACTGAGTGTCCATCTCACACACACACACACACACACTGATTGGTAGTCAGAGTGGCACACACCTGACAGAGTGGAGCATTTGGCATTCCTGATGCAATTAGGCTCAAACACTACTGGATAAAACTGGCAGTCACAGCAAGTTGAACAAACAACGGCCACTGGAGCTCCGGGACAAGGATGTATTCATGACCCATAGGAGGAGAGCCAACCTTCACTGAATACAGCTTTAGAGCACGAAGGGGACCTTGAACCATACACACACTAATGACCATCCAAACAAATGCTGACAAATATGCAGAATTGAATCGCAGCGTGGACACAGCCAGCCCACAATATGAGGATAACTGATCTCCCCAAAACTCTTTTTGAATGTTAAAATCAAGACACACACATGCACACACAGAGTATGCGCTGATGTGTGCAACAGTATGTGCTTTGACAGTACAAGAATCTCTTGTACGTGCGAGAGCTGGGCAGAGCTGCCTCAAAAACCCAGTTAATGTAAGCACGGTTTCTATGGTAACCATATCCCCTTGCATGAGCATAGAAACAGTAAAGCACCAAATCTAAAACTGGGTCCAGCAGCAAATGTCATCTAATAGCACAGTTTTATCCTGATTATGAAGAGGTTTTGTAGTATCCTGAGTATCATCTTAGTACATATAAACATCATATCCTATAACACAGGATATTTTAGCTTTTGAATAACATATCCAGGTCGGCCATGAGCACAGGTGCCTCCTCAACCTGAGTTATGTCGTTTTTAGTCAGAAAACCCCCAAAAATGTGATGATAATATGATGATTAATAATGTAACAAATTAAGGTTGCATCGCCCTCCATTACTCATGAATAAATAGAGAAGCAATATCTGGCCAGTACCGAAATGACAGATTCGTCGGATGTGGGTGAGTCAAAGACAGCAACACCACGGACCACCAACAACATGGATAATGTTCTAATCATATATACAGGGAGCAGAGTGACCAGGTTTTACTATGGTCTGTGCAAATGCTCCAGTATATTCTAAATATAATCAAAACCAGGACAAGACTCAAATCCAGGACACTAGTGTGCATGTAAATGTACTCTGCAGGAGCCATATCCTAAAGAGGGGTCAATGTAATATTCATGCCTCACCAAGTCACCTTTCTGCTGTGACCACAGGATATAGGTAAGTCTTTATAGTGAAAGTTATGGACTCCTGGAATGGGTTCTTGCAATGACAGCTGAAGATCTTTGTGTTTTGAGCAATAAATACACCATGTAGCCCAAAGAGGGAATGTTTGCAATGTGCTACTTTCTTGTCTGTCTGTTCAATATGAATCTGGTTCGCTTAGCTTAGCATAAAGACTGAATTTAAAATGGATTCTCTTCTCTTGCACTGTGCTTTTTCAACATTCCTTTGACAATTAGAAGATGGAAAATGTGTGTATGTATAAAGGACCTGTTGGTATTGCAGTGTAATAGTGATACCTTTGACCAGAGCTTTATAATCATCCCTACAATGCGTTCCACTTAACACAGTGTAATGCCATCCAACAGCACAGCACGAATTCCTCCAAATGGAATTGTTTTTTTTTATATCCACAGAGTAGAAAATCCCTTAAACTGATCTTAATTGTTCTCTGGAGACCGGGATACGTGTAAAAATGGGAGTCCGTCCAACTCCACTAACACAGAATTAATCACTCTGTGGGAAGTTGGCTGAGGTACTTTAAACCCCATAAATTTAAAAAGAGTGAGTTGGATGGTCAGATGGTTCCAAACGACTGAGCTGTGTGAAGTGAAATGCTCCCACGGCTCAGAAATAGTGCCTGAAATCCTGTTGCATGTGGAGACATTCTGTGAGTGAAGTGTGTCACAGCTTATAATCACATGTAAGCAGCCAGAGAGACAGATGTCCACATGTGGCTGCAGATGGAGGATGCAGGGAATCTGACTGGCGAATGCACCGTACCTTGGTCGAGTCTGTGACAGAGGGTCATCTTAGCCAGCTCCACCTCGGGCCCCGGGTGGTCCAGTACCTGCCTGCACCACTGGAGAGGGCTGAGGACACTCTCACTCTGCAGCTTGGCTTTGGGACTCACATACAGCCTGGAACACACAAAAAGACCCCCCAGTTTAGTCTGGTCCCCTTTAGCCTTTATAGCACAGCCTATACTGGTAATTCACAGTGAGAACTGAGATCAAATAAGCGATTGAGGTGAGGAAGTGAGGTTGCTGTATTTTATTTATAGAAGAAATTGTGTCCACATAAAACAGCAGCTAGAGATCTTGTATCTAGAGGGTTGAGTTTTACAGGGGCAATATTTCTCAGATGTGAAACCCAGTAAGGTAAGGCCCCTTTACAGCAAAGGTAAACCAGTGGCTGTGTAAAGGGAATGAAATGCCAATACACCCTTAAAGTTCAAACTTTCCACAAAGAGCAATTTGCCATTTTATTGGCAACAACATGAGCTATTAAACCAGCTGTGTAAAATAAAAATTCAAGCGGTGACAGGTTCATTCAGTGCAGTGATGTATAGAATGTGAGTATGTAACTGCTACAGTGAAACACTGGTAGGTTTGCGACGTTATCTCCTCTCATTTGGGCGGCAGATACTCGAAGCGCTTAAACTATTAGTCAATTAACACATTAGACAATAAACTTTAAATGAATTAAGCCTTTAATTTGAGCCTTTTTTCAAGCAAAAATTCCAAATACTCTCTGGTTTCAGCTTCTAAAATTTACTGCTTTTAATTGTCTTATATGACAGTAAAATGGGAATCTTTGGGGATTTGGATAAAAAAAAGGAACTTGAAGATGCAACCTTGGCATGAATTATAAACAGCAATTTTCTGATTTTGTCCAGCGCAACAAATGGTGAATCAATTAATAGAGAAAAAAGTCAAACTGTCACTACTGACAATAATCATCCATTGCACTCCGAGATACTTGTGCCTCAGACAAAAACCAACAGAAACTGGAAAGTGGATCCCCATTTTTATCAGCTGTCCTACAGATTCTGAGCTTAACTGGGTTATAATTCTGATGTGTCACTTCTGTGTCCAAGTAGATGAATATGAACCAAGCAGGAGTGACCTGTTATTCAGCAACTAGGCCATGGTGTTACACTGACTCGGATGGTGTCAGCCAGTTATGTTAAATGGGCAGAAGATATACCGCTGGATCCCATCGGTGCTGCATTCAGCTGTGTGCTACATTTTTCCACATCATCACACCAGATACATAAAGCTGCAAACGGCTCAGTAGTCAGCATGTCAGTGTGTGAGCTACCTAAGTCAGCAGATACAGTGTTTCAAAGTAGTTCAGCCTGGGGCTAAACACTACACACACAAAGCCGAGCTGTTTGATCACAGGCTGAAGGGGGTCATTGTTTCTAATTTCATCCCCATTGCTGTCTTACTCTAGACTGATACCCACGCTGCATGCACAGTGCATCCTGGGATGCCCAAAGCTGATGTCAAATCTGCAAAAAAGTCACCCTGTTTACCAGTACCTGCAAGTCCACTCTTCTTGGAGAGGAATCAATAATGTAATCAATTAAAGGATACAGGGCAGGGTAGCTTTACACATGATGTCTCAAAACTGTGGCCAGTTTACATTCCTGTGGCCTGTGAAGCATCAGTTTGATCAGAACAACACAAAGGACGCTGATTGTTGTTGTTGTTTTTTTTTTTAAACTGTGAATTCACAAAGACATACTGTATGTGTATCAGCGTTTAAGCGGATGATATAAACAGAGTAGTTACCAGCTATCAGGCTCTCCGATAGGGAGCACGGTGTTGAGGTCCAAAACATCAACCTCATCCAAAACAGTTGTGGCTCCAGCGGCGCCGCTGTCTTCCCCGGCGGCATCAGGAGACACCGAGCTCGGCTGAAAATAGGCGAACGGCTCCTCAGTTGAACTCCGGAGTTCGGGGACACACGGATGCGACTGCGTCGGACTCGAAATGCCATATTTGCTGGAGAAATTGTCACTCGGACAAGCTGTACCCCCGTGCAGACACGACAACGAGGTCTGGAGATGAGGGCCGATGGAGCAATTGTTTACAGCGTTCGCTCTGGTCCGCAATTGTTCGTTTTGCTTCTCCAATTTTCGGACCAATTCCTGAAGCTTTAACACCTCCAGCTCCGCGTTAGTGATTTTGCCGTTGCCATTGACGTCTGCCATCATCTGGGGGTTCAATACTTCTGCTTCCATTTGGTGAAAAGCACATTGAGAGGGGAAAAAAAAAAGCACGGCCTGCCTGCAGAAGGTCCTATTCAATTCAGAGAGGGTGTCCAGATTCCCCCCGTTTAAAGCTACTACACACACACACACTCTCTCTCTCTCTCTCTCTCTCTCTCTCACACACACACACAAATATACACACACACTGATGCTGCTGCTGCTGGTATGACTGCACAGCCTGCATCTCATTGGTCAGCAGCTTGGAGTTCAACTCCCATCACACCACTGGTGAGGAAGTATTTATTATGGGCGCTTTAACGCTCGTATACAGTGTCCATGAAGATTATTTTTAATCTCTTTGACTTTTCCATGCGTTATGCATCTTTTTGTTTTAAATCACAGTGGATGTAAATCGTTCTCTGGCACTTAACAGAAAAAAAAAATATAGTATCATATTTAATTTCCGTTAAATATTAATTGGTAGCCTTTACACGCAAGACACACCAAAGTCATTATTGAGAGAGCTAGATAAGATTTTAGAAATCCTGACATTATGAGTCCAAGCCCCACCTCCACCAGACATGTGGTCGTTTTGAGTGACAAAGAGACACAAAACGACAACAAAGACGCACAATATGACCACAGAGAGATGCGGTACGGCTGCAAATAGACATAAAACCACAGAAGTATTCTGTCTACATCAGTGCGTAAAGGCAGTGGCGGGGGAGGCCATTTTATTCCATGAATATAAAATAATTAGAGTTTCAATATTTCTGTTGAATTTAAAATTCAACTAAACTGATAATATTTTAGGAAAAAAATATATTCCATTAAATCATTCTTAACTGCTTCTGCTTCATTCTGTTCTATTAAATGATAAATTATCATACATTTATGAGAAAAATCTTACTGTATTGTGTAGAGAAATACACCTCAGAACTGTGATACTGTTTTTAAGTAAGATAAGAACAAGGAACAGGGCATGAATACACCAAAAGACAGTGACACATTTTATTTATTTTTTTGCTTAAAGATGCATTGATTGCCTTTATTGCACACAGAAAAAGCCCCCGGCCCAAAATATTGCAGTATCTCCTATCATGTTTACACATATGAGTCACCCTAAAGGCAGCAGATGTAAGAGAATATTATAAATACTATCTTAAACATATGGAAGAGTAGATACAGAGACAGAAATATTACAGTGTCAATAACACAGTTACAACTAGGTGCAATAGTGTATATCCCTAACGTAACTGTCATTTGCCAAAACACCCAGATTAAGATCTGTCAGCCTGTGAAAACTAAAGCACAGGTGAACCAGTTTCACCCAAAACAAGCTGATAAACAGTAATTCATTACACCTTCAATCACATGTGCTAGATCTCCACTGAGGGCTTCGGAGAAACTCAGCGTCGCCATTTTTCTGTGGGGGGGGGGGATAAAAGATACTACCTGTTAAATTAAATGCGTTTCCATAATGTTTCAGCAAACCAAATAAACAAATAGATTTCAACATTTATTCATTGGACTTTGACATTCATATAGGAGAAGAATTACCTCTGGTGCTTTCAAAGCAGTTCTCACAGTACACCATGCGTCTGTGAACCCACATGGTGTCCCCGGCTCTCAGATGATCCAGAGTGTTGTTACACAGCTCACACTGTTCAAAACACAAACGCTCACATGAGGATAGAGATACATGCTGAGTCAGCTGCACAGTTCCTCATAACATCTTGTTCCTAGTGGTAGAGTGTAACTAAATACAGTTTCAAGGTACTTGTACTTTACTTAAGTGTTTCTATGCTATGCAGACGATATTATATTTACAATTGCAAGTTAAAGACTCTGGACACCTACTCAAATGTTTTCAATTACGCCAGCTTTTCTGATAGTGTATGTATGGTTTTACTTCTGTAATATTTTGACTGCAGGACTTTTACTCATAGTAGGGTATTTTTATACTGTCGTATTGTGACTTTGGCTAAATACTTTACTTTCACCACTGTTTGTTGCTGACTTCTAGGTCAGAAGAAATAAAACTAACTAACTCACTTTGAAGCAGGAAGCGTGGCAGTTGATCTTCAAGTCATCCAGGACCATCTTGGCATCAGCAGTGAAGGGCTTACGGCAGTAGGTGCACAGGTCCTTCTCAAGCACTGTCCTGCATGGGGCAGAGGTTGATTAAGTGTTTTACAACATACTAACACATACTCTTACTTCATTCTTGACCTTGGAAACATCAGTTTGGCAAAACAAAAGCCCATGTACCATACTAGATGTGGGTTGAAAATGCTTGGAAAAATCTAATTAGCCGACCCTGAACCAAGATTAGTTTGTCTGTTGGTTGGTCAGTACACCAATTTAGTCCAGACTCAAATATCTCAACAACTATTGGATGGACTGGCACAAAATTTAGTACATTCATGGCTCCCAGATGAGGAATCTTAATGACTTTGGCAACCACCTGACTTTTCCATTAGCACCACTCTGAGGTTGACATTTTTTGTTTTGTCTCAATAACTGCTGGATGGAATTCCATTAAGTTTGGTTTATTCATAGCCTTTCACCGCCCCCTTCAGAATTAATTGCAATACGTTAAGTGTCCCCTTAAATTTTCTGGCAACGCCATCTTCAGCTCAAAATGTCAGTTTGGCCAAAACTTTAGTCCATGACCAAATGCAAAACTACTGGCACTGCCATCAGCCTGGGGTGTAATTCGTGTTTTGTACTCATTAGCAAATGCTAACATGCTAACATCTCAACGCGTCAACATGCAGATGTGTTATAGTCTTGTTTTTCTTTTTTTTTCTTGCAAAACTACTGTTTCCAAGGTCGAGGACTGTCGCCGCGCTTTTCCTACCTCTCAGAAGATGTATACAGACTCTTTGTGGAGGATCTAGAGTAGATTGGATCTCCCAGAGTGTCATCTGACCTGCTGTGAGTGTTACAGTTGTCAGCTGGAGTCTTGCTTTACCCTCATATAATGTTTGTACACCAATATTAAACCAGTCATATTAAAGATCATCTAATACCTGCTGCTCCTGTATGATGATGAGGTGTAGACAGTGGGACTGGTGATACTGCTGTACTCATAGCTATACAAAAAAGAACCACAGATCCCATGTGAGATTTAAGGGAGGAATATTTCTTATTCACTGTACTCAAAGAGAATGAAAAGGAAATTATTATGTAAGATATTTGATTTCTGTGCTTCCTACCTGGAGTCTGGTCCGGAGTAAGAGTAGGTTTTACGGTCACTGCTGTAGTTGCTGCTGTAGTCGTCACTGTGTATGCAAACACAGAGCAGATTAGCAAAAAAATATGGAAAGGCTGCAGCCATATTTTCATCTGATGTGTGTTTATGAGTGTAAGAGATAGCTGTAGTGGTAAAATGATTACCTGGGCTTGGTACTGATGGTGTAAGAGGTGGTGCGGGTGGAGGGAATATCCTCAGTGTACGAACTGTAACTGTGTCAAAGAGGCATAGGAATGAGCTGGATTTCATGCTTTGTCCATTGAGTTTATGGTAGAATTTAGGTACTACAACTCAATGTGATGACAACCACAGTTTTTTTGTTTTTTCTTTTGGTTTGTTTTACACATCATGAATTATATTTGCCCTTCAAAAATATAGGATGGAAATAGGCACATAGTACATTTGTTGGTAAAACTAAGGAGATAAGGAGATTCTTCATAAAATAACAGTTGTTTGCTAGTTTTTGTTTGAAACCTAAAATCTTTAAAGCCAAACTCATTAAAGTAACCTATTCAAATTAACTTTTTAGAAATATTTTATTTGAGTCATAGTCATCATAAATTAGACATCAACTGAAAAGATGCTCTTGATTAAATGGAACTCCTTATGTAAATAACAAACTCTGTAAATAGCTAAAATTGCTTATGTTTTTGGATCTGACGACAACATTTAATATTTTCGACTCTTTGACTCATTGCACTGTCAACATGTTTACCTGGAGATTCTGCGAGTGGAGGATGGTGATGACAGAGTTGGACTTTCTCCTCTAAATGGCAAAAAAAAAAAAAAAAAGCAAATGTCAGGGGAAAATGTGATAAATAAACTGTACATACAAAGCACCAGCACATTCTCAGTCATTCATTTCCAGAACTCACCCCCTGCTGCTCTCCACTGTGACAGTCTCTGTCTTTGTGACGCTTGAACTGCTGTGACAATGATGACAATGTCTCGTGTCACTGAGAGGATAATTATATGGTTGTTGGTGTTGTTAAAAGTTATTCACTGAGACATCTCACCTGACAGGAGAAGACAAATTAGATGTAATGGCTTTTGGCAGGAGGGTGTCGTACAGGTCATCCTCAGCCCTGTAAGGACAACAATATTATAAATACATGGTAATTATGAGTTCAATCCTTATATTTTGAGAGCATATTTATTGGAAAAACAGTTGATAAAGGTTTATCTTACTTAGAGGAAGTCCCTCTTGTGGTTTTAGTTGTAATATCATCTCTGAAAAAAAAGAGAAAATATATCTTTAAAAATCTTTCTGCCTGGTATTTAATGTCAATGTCATTGTGTATAAGTCATCCTGCGGTAACTCACCCACTAATGGTGCTTCTCACTGTCACAGTCTCAGTGCTAGTGACAGTCTTGCTGTAATGAAGCAAATATTACTCATTACATGAGTCAACACTAATCACTTTCCCCCTGAAGATGTATTTTAGATTATTACAAGTGATTTAATATATTGTCATTGAATGTGTCAGTCTGTTTATGAGTGTTAATACACTAATAAACTTATATCTTACAATTATATTATAGTGCGTCAAAAAAGCCACCAATTAAAAGTTTATATATGTTGTTTGTAAGTGCTAAACATAGGGAACTTGTGTTGCAGATGAGTTTAAGACCACTTTGCAGGTTTTATTAGTGACTGCAAGCATTACCTTTCTGTGACATCATCTTTGATGGACTTGGGAATGAGTGTATCATAGAGTTTGTCCTCAGCACTGTGGAGAAATAATTACAACAACAGGTAAATTTCTTTGTCAGTAGATAGTAGAGTGAGCTTTGGTCAATCAGGGGTCAGATGATTTGTTCACAATTTTTCTTCTTAACCACTATGCCACTCCATCATACATCACTCAAAAAGACCAGACCAAGTAAGGCTGAGGTAGCAAACCCCCCAGGGTGTATTTTTTTATTGCTTATCAATTTAAACTTTTCCTTTCTTAGGGGAATACTCTCATTTTGATGTTAAAAAAAACTATACTGGTAGGATAATATAACTTTAAAAGGTGATTATTAAATCTCTCCATTGCAATCCTGGCTCCATGGCTGTAAAGCACAGGATCACACTGGGGGGCACCAGGCATTGCAAAACCACACTACTCACCTCTACAGACCATCTCAAATTAATGATAATAATTTAGCTTACATGCCTTTTAAGGTGGAATGACTGAAGCCCCTGTGTAAGGCCTCAGGGATACTGTATTACAATACTGTTATGGAGAATCTTGGCTCACGGATGTGTTTTTAATAGTTTTTGGACACAGAGGAATAAGATATGTTAGGCTTTGACCACACTGACTCGTTAGTAGGAACAATTCATTGTTGGTTCTTATTTTGATTAGATTTGTTGACGATGAAAATATCAGTACAAAGAGTATATTGGCTATTGGCTATAGAATGAAACTCACTTAGTGTCAGGGCTGCTTTTCACTATCACAGTCTCAGTTGTGGAGACAGTTGTTTTGCTGTAGAGAAGAAAATATATCTTAGTACAGTACATAATTACCAACTGCCTGGCGTCATGATCAGCATAATTAATTATCTACTCATTGCATAAAAGTATCACCTGTCTGTAGGTGAGAGCTCATCCTTGATGGGCGAGGGGATGAGTGTGTCGTAAAGTTTGTCCTCCGCACTGTACAGAGATATAACAAAGACAGATTAAATTGTAGGCATTGTATAGATTAAAATTATACTCTTATTCAATAATAACTTTTCAATAGTCTGGAAATATCTTACTCCTTGCTGGTGACAGTTTTCTCAGTCACTTTGGTCGTTCTGGTGGGGGAGTAGGCTGAGTATTGTGGCCTGTGTGAAAAGATGTTAATCAGCCCTTTACTTAAACACACCAAGAGATCTATAAAGAGCATTATATGATTATTAAAGTCACTGTAACAGTACATTGCAATAGACTCCTGCCACAGTACATTTGTTAGCAAGGGATGGAAAATAGGTAAATTCATTTACGTGCATCAGTATGAACAGCCTTATAATGTTATATATAACACTCGCAGGGTACTCGAATGCAGGTGTTTGTTTTTGTAATGTCCTATTTTTTTAAAGATGTTTCACTGGCACTTTTACTTTAGGAAAACAAACAAACAAACAAACAAAAAAACTTTATAGCAGTATATTTTTACTCTCTGCTTGAAGACTTGACCCGCTCAGTGAATGTTTCAGTCTTGGTGGGAGTTTTAGTCACAGGAGATCTGCAAAAAAACAACAACAATAACAACAACAAAATACCATTTAACATTAATCTGATCTGGACTCAATGTTCAATAAAGTGATACATATCAATGCTTAAGTATTATTACCTAACACTCTGGGTGGTGGTGATGGTGGTCTCAGTGGTTTTGTTGCCGTCCTTGGTGATCGTAGTGGTTGTGGTGCTGAAGGCAGAGTATTATGAGACAAAAGTTTAAAAAATGCTTCTGCGTACCATGTTTCCTTGTTGGTTTGAAGTATCTGTTGCGTACCTTGTCTTTGGCTCCTCTGTAACAGTAGTCTTGGATGTGGTTGTGCTGTAGCGACATAAAAACAGAGTTACACATTACTGTTCAGACGATTTCCTAAAACTAACTACTACTTGTGTTACTATGAAAATGTACCTTCTGGTGTAGGAGGATGTGGAGGGAAGGGTGCTGCCAGAAGAAGAGAGGCATTATTAACCTACAGATCTGGTTAAAATTACTGAGAGTGCATTGAGTTGGATGGAGGATTGGAGCATAAACCAATCATCAGTAAAAAAAAAAAAAAAAAAAAAAAAAACCTCTAATACTGCTTGCATGCTGCACCTACCTGGTCCTCAGCTCATCCTGACTTCCACCAAATCTACAATGAGAGAAATCACAATTGACGCTCTTTGTCACAATCTGCTTACATGACGTCTGTATAAAAATAATCAAAGAAATTAGTATTGGGAAAAAATATCAGTATGTTTATATAAATGATACCTCTTGGTGAGAGCGTGCACAGATGAGCTTGTGGTTTTGGTGGTTTTTGTTTCCTCACCCTCTGGACTATGAGCAAAATACAATAAATAAGATTAAATAAAAAGGATTGATGACTCAAATTATTATCTACATTACACCCATATAACCAGGGCCGCCCCTCCCTAAACGCAGAACAGGCACAGTGTGTAGGGCCTCATGATGCGATGGGGGCCTCATTTTTTGTGCATATTCGGCAGTGGCACAATTATACGCGCCGTAGTGTCACCAGTGACCATAACTAAAACTCGCTTAGAGCCCCAGTTTGGCTAGGGGCAGCCCTGCATATAATAACAGCTTTCCATTATTTTGTCCTTTATTTGAGGAAAAGTTGAAATATTTGTTTTACCTCACAAGAGTTTCATTGGATTTGTACCGGCTCAGAACAGATCTGCCAAAGTTTGGGTCTCGGCTAAAGGAGGAAAAAAGGATAAGAAATGAAATCACTTGCTCTGTGACTCACCACAGTAATTTGTAAAAGGGATGTAACAGGAGGCTTTAAAAAAAAAAGAAAAGAAAAAAAAGATGAAGACTTAGATATGAACTACAAGTCACACCCAGTGGTTTTACCATCCCCTAGCTAGATGCCTGTGTGTGTATTACTCAATTTACCCATGTGGAAAAGATGATGATTACTTACTCAACAGCTTCATCCTCATCATCAGGTTTTTTGATCCAGCTGTTGTCTTTCAGAAGGCTTGACTTCTTCGTGGTGTCCTCGATCACCTGGCTGGAGCTGGTGCTCTTGCCTGCAAACACAAGACAAGGAAAATACGAGTGTCTCCAGCTGACAAAATTTACACTGAAATAGAATAACTGACCAAATGCTTTGTGATGGCAAGCAGTTTCCAGAGTACTTTTAAAAACATTTTTATATAATTAAAATTGTATAACCTACCTGCACACTGGGCAAATATAAATCTTTGCATTATAAATCTTAGATTTTGTATATTTATATTTTGTCCTTGAATTTCAATCCTGAGCATTTCTTTGTCTAACTTTTATCTCTGCTCTTCTTCTTGTGTGCATTAGTCTCAGTATGACTGATTGATTTATTAAAAGATCTGTCACATACTCAAACATTATGTGCAGTGAAATGCAGGGAGCCATACTCTTAAGGCTGTGCTAAAAGATTAACGTGTACTAAATGATAACAGTTAGAATAAAAGAAGAATCAGACATCATTTCAGTGTAAAATCCCAAAGATAGAAAAAATATATAAATACATGTAGTCTAATATAAGAATTATTAAACCGTTAACATCATATGACACATAATTTTTATTCTTGAATTTTGCCTCTAAAGTAACAAAACTAGATGGAATGTTAGTCTTTTTAGTATTTTTTAACATCTGATAAGTTGCAATACTTACGATTCTGGGATGAAAACCAGCTCATTTTGTAACTTCACCTGTAAGAGAACAAGAAGGGGATTCATCACATAATGGAACTACAGTATACTTGCCAGTAGGTGGCACTGTGGGCTGCAACTTGTCATATAAAATGTCTTCAGTGTTGAAGTTTAGCCTGAGATCACATTTTCATCAGGTTGGTTTTGTGAACGTCATGCTGGGTTGTTACTGTGCCTGCAGTGCATATAACTTAAGTTCTGCTCAACCCCAGACTCACTGATTAAGCCCTAAACTGGTTTGTCTTGATCTGAACCCACATGAGGACACACCCACCCTCCATAACACACCTTCTCCAAACACACCTTTGTCAGCAAAACAGAGGGGCGTACCAGTAACATGCCATTAACTATTGATGATAACGATTGTGCCCTTTCAACTATGTACGCACCCCAGCACAAATGCTTTCGTAGCATTTCGAGCCCGAGGGCAAACATCTACACTTGTCTAGGAAGTTATTACTGTCAATTCAACATTTGACCAGTTCTGACAGCTTTTATTTGTCCAAAAACACAGTGTTTAGGGCTAGGTTTGTCTATACTATTTTGGCTTATGTGAGGTAGTTTTGTATCTCTTGTTGTTATGTGTATGACAGGCCTATGTAACAAATGTCCTGAGTCAAAGAGCTGAAACAGAACTTGTCTTGAAGCTTTCTGAATTATTGAGATTGACGGCCATTCATTCTCAAAGATAAACTGTAGAGAATTATAAGACAGATTCAGCAAAATGGGGGTTCAAACTTTGTAAGAAAAAAAATCTTAATAATTAAAAAGCACTCTCCATTTCTGAAGTATGTCCTTGAAATATTTTCTGAATATATGATATTGCATGGTAGATTTTAATGTAGTTTGGCAACTGAAAACTTTTTCAAGATAGAAAATGCTGTTGAACTACACAAGCTAGCGCTTTAAATATGCTAATTTCTTTTGTTTGCTGTGTTCCATAAGAACTCTACAACAGTTATGAGGTTCATACACAAGCAACAGCAAGCTTGAACTTGAGTATCTGTCACGTCCCTGTGTCTAGTATCAATGTATCAATAAGACACGCATTTCCATACTTTTAATAAAGTCACTACATTCTGTAATAAAGCCACTACAGTCATAGTTGCATTATTACATGATCCTCACACACCATATGTTTCACCAGATGTTTTTGTATGCTTTTTTCAGGACCCATCACACCTCAGTGAAAAACACTCAGTTCCACGCATAAAATCATCCACATCTCTTTAGGCGCATTTTCATCCAAGTCTGTGTTATTATCAGTATACAAATAATAGTAATAGAAACTAGAAACTGATGAAGGATTCAGAAAGAGACTGGGTACGTACCTCCACAGAAAGCTCTGGCACTTGCTGAACAGAACAGAGTAAGCTCCCACTATAGTTCAGATCCCAACACCTGTCACTCTGCAGTCTGCGATCACACCCCTATCACACCTGCTTTAACGTCAAAGGAGGAGATTCCACAGCCACCCAAGGGTGTGGCTTCACATAACCAAAAAAAAAAAAAAAAAACTCTCTCTCTCTCTGTCTCTCTCTAGATTTTTCTCTATCCATCATCACCGTTTATGCCTTAGCGACTGTTCTGCTCTCTGTTTGTGAGCTGAAAAAAATGAGCTTGGGTGGAGTGCTGAAGGACCTGCAATTCAACTTAGGTGTCGAGGAAGTAGAACTGCAAAGTGGGTGTGGGATTCTCTTGCTTCTCTGACCTCCTATACCCTTGAACTTGATGGAATATAATTTTTGAAACATTTTGTCCATATTCACTGAGACATAATGCATGTAAAACTATGATGTATAATGATCTTTAGTCGAGATATATGACTGACTTGCCACTTTGAACATGACAAGAGAAAAGGATCCCTTCCAAAGAATTACCCTGCATAACCTTTTAATACAGTGCCTGGCTGACAGTGAACTTTATACATATATGCTAATAAAAGTACTGGAAGACAAAATGCCTTCACCCTGATTTTAACTCTGAGGTTACAGGTTTTAAATGTCATAATATCTGAGGTGAGTACCTACTTTTACATAAAACACAGGAAACAAGATGGGCACACAACACACCATTGTCTAGTGACGCCTTAGCAGGTTTCACCACATCCTTAACCTTGCATGGTGAGTAATTACACAGACTGAGACCAAGCCACTGACAGTACCATCCAAAGACGGGTGCCTGAGTTACTTCATGAGTGTCATAGGGTTGTAAAAGTTTCAGTGATACACAGACGTCTAAATCATCAGCGAGGCATATAAAACTTAAGTGACAATCAGGCTTCAAGTATTAATAACATATTGTTTGTCACTGTGAGCTTTATTGCTGGGAGTGTCATGTTTTGGGTGATCATGAAAGGTATGGTATGAAAGGTGCATAGCATGGCAGGGCGTGACAGCATGATACTGATAGGCGAACCCCTCCTTGTCACATTGACAGCACGAGAGGAATGCACAATCCAAACAGGAATCCAAACTACTGGGCTTAATGTCAAGAAGCCCTGGCACATTTTTTAATAGAAAGACATTTCTGTATGAACAAGCATGGCCTAATATCACATTTAAAAGAAAACACAATTCAACCACTTTAACTCAGGCAGAAACATGCTCAGCAACCCCACATGCAGCATTTTGGTATTACTGTCATTCATTTATTAATTAGTAATATAATTAGCAGTAATCTCTTGCTCTCTTTACTGTGTGGCTGTATAACTTCAAGTGGGAATCACCGACACTGGGTGGTGCTAGAGCTGAACGGTGGAAATGACAATACTGGTTGTGCCACTCTATATAGATAAATACAAGTCATTTAAAGATGTCCTGATGATCTACTCTCATCTAGTCAAAGAAGCAGAAATTAGTGGAACCTGTTCTATTCTGGTAGCTGAAAGGGACAGTCACGAGTATGACTTCATTCAACTGAAACACATTAAGATCTATCATGGCATGACAACTAATGACACACTTTCATATCAGTCCAACAGCCTATCTAGACTTTTATACTGGTCCCGGTCCCTAGATGTGTTTATGGCAACTGGATTCCATCTCTGCCAGTTCAGCTCACATTAGCTGCCGGACCAGTGGCATCATCTTGGCCCAGATATCCTGCCCCTCCTCCCTGCGTTCATCCTGTAACCGGACAGAGCTGGGACAACCAGGGGTTAAGTGAGCAGCCTCTGAATGTGGCTGCGTCTTCACGTTACACAATTCAGCACCAAATGATTCTCTCTCTTTTTTAAATAAACCTCTATCTAAAGACCACTGAGGGAGGGAGGGGAAATTAATGTCAGCAGTTTGTGATCCAGCATGGGTATGGTGCTTTTACAACAGATCGTTACAATACACTTCAATTAAGCTCCTTTTCAGTTATGATATTTCACTCTGAAACCCTAATAGCACAATCCCTCAGTTTTATGTTCATAAATTCTTCAGTTAAGAGTCAGTTGTCATGATTGATACGTGCTGGTGCTCTGATACTGCGCATGATAATCTCCGAATGCTTCCTGGGTTGCTATGAGAAGAGACTGTAGACCGACCCCTCTCTTGTCATTGGGCTACTGCAATGCCTCGCAGCCAATAAAGCACCACTAGGGCCTGTGTAAATCTCTCTCTCCCCCTCTTTCAATAAATATACATGTGCATCCACACGTACATACATTTATACCACCTTTAAAAAAAAAAAAAAAAAAAAATGTCAGTAGGGAGATCCGGTAGAATAAAGCATTTGGAAAATTTACTTACATGTCATATTCAGACAAAGACTCAGTCAGACATGCAGTACCTGTGTAAGTGACATGTACATTTCTGTGAAATCTGCACAGCCTGCACCTGTTTTCTGTGCCCACCTTTACTTTGCACTGTGCTTAGGCAGTTGCTGCCATTATGACTGATGTTACCCAAAAACACAGCTTCCCCCCTTGCAGTATTTATGCCCTCTCTGCACCCTTGTCTCATCCCCATCATTAGGAAAATGAAAATATATGCATTTTTTGTCTCGCTGAGTGTGAACCACATCATCTATATTCACAAAAAGGTGCATCATTTGCAGTAACTAAATAGGGCTCTGTAGGCCTTGGCTAGAGCCTGCTTAGTGAAGAAGACCACTGTATCACTACAGAGATGTAATCAAAGGGTGGCTGCAATCCTTGTGCAAACTATTGAGCTGTTTTAAGAAGGCACGTCTGAGATCAAAGGGCAACATGTCAATCACTCAGAGGTCACTGGAGGAAGAAATATTGAGCATTATCCTAGGCAGCGCTTATCACTGGAACAGTAGTAAATGGATTGTAACTGATAGTAGCAGGGAAGAAATTAAAGCAGTCTTAACATAATGCAACATTGTTTTGGAAAGAACACACCAGCGCTTCAGTGTTTTTTTGTGGGCATCAAAATGTAATCGCTTATGAAAGTATCACAATGTGCCAATTTTAGATCAATTTGGGAGGTTGGGAGGGGCAATGGATGGACCCAAATTAAATGTCCAGATTCCAGCTGTGCAGAATGTGCAAAATATTCCATGTGGTTGTATCTTCTGTCTGTTATGCTATCTTTCACCCCCAGGAATGTCGATTTATGTTTTAAAAAATTAGTTACACATCATTATAGCTGTATACAGGGAGATCATTGTTCAAACAACTCAATGGTAGCATCGCTCGGTTTGGTCGTATGAATATATCCCGGCATGCTAGCGACGCAAGACTCTGCCTGGGAGGGGAGGGATGATGGAGCTAAGATGGCAGCCCAACTGAGGGTGCTGCCTCTCCGGGGTCAAGAAATATTCAAGGAACGAATAAAAACCGAAACACGACAAGGCGGTATTTGGGAATGAATGTTGACGTTTCTGTGATTTTACAAAAAAAAAAAATCTGCTATGGCTTGAGAAGATATATTTTCAGGCGACAAGCACCGTGTTGACGCTTTGGCCGGATCGGAAGACAGACCGTAGTTGCACCACCAGATTGGCTACAATTTGCGCTTATATTAACCGTGGACCGTGGATGTTAATTGTGGTATTTCTGCAACTTGGAATGGGCAAATGATGTGACATGTGGAGGATTTAATGTCAAGAGGATTGCATCTGATGGCTAGATATCATCTAGCTGTGATATCTTTTGAGTGATATATGCATTGTTCTCCAAAACGATGATGTGTGCTGCTGCGGCAGCGGCCGCCGGTGGTGGGATTCTATCCTCCTCATCACCGTCGATGGGGCTGGGTGTCAGGGTCATTTCTGGAGCAGGAGCCGATCTCTCCACCATTGGTTCGGGTATGGGTTCTTGTCCGACCCCCGGAGCCCAGTCGGATTGTCGGACTCGGTACCAGCTTTTACTCTCAGGACGAGCTCTGGCGGAGAGATACAGGCGGATTTATACCACCGCAATTAACGATAAAGAGCAAGGGATAAACCAAGGAAGGTGAGTAGTTAACGTGAAAAATAGATCTATCTAGGAAGCCAGTCTGTCATTTGTGGTGCTAACTGGGCTAACGACCGTAAGCTAACATTAACCCTTGCTCAGCGGTGCGTCGGGTAACATCAGCAGCGCATAAGTTAATAGATAATCATGGTTCATGAGGCACTCGGACCTTTGTCACATTAGACATTGTTTCAACTACAAACAACACCTCAGGAGCTCAATAATTTGGGTGCAACCTGCAATGGGAGTCAGCTTGCTAGGTAGCATTTTGGCTTTGACTTCCCTAGCGTATCCGTGTCAGCTAAGCTAATGTTACGTTACTTCACCCTTGCGCGGGGGATTTGCACTCCGGGTGCTGTGGACATTGCGATTTAGCCAAACACTGACACATTACTATTGGAATAAAGGCACATGGACCCGAAAAGTGCACTTATATCGGCTTGTTTTCAGAGCAAGCTAGCTGGCTAACTGTCATGACAGCAGTTTGTCAGTTTGTTTTGAGTAAATAGCTGCTACCCTGCTAAACGTAAACAAACGTACTTCTTGTGCAGTGCTTTATTTTGTTTGTAGAACATTTTAAACACAAATTTCTAGGGTTGTCACCACAGTGTACATCACCTTACTGCTCATTTTATGTGATTTAATGCGATGAGCTGTGTGTGTTTAGGCCCAACGGCGTCACTGTTGCGAAAGCTAGCAAACGTTAACGAACGTTGAGAAGCATCAGCCCTTCCCCTGGTCACGTTAACGTAAATTAGAGATGTATTTCCCATGAGAAATGCAGCCGATAAAGAGCAGATATGCACCCAAATTCTTAATAAATACACCGTACTAGTCATAAAACGTAAGGCATGTTTAGGTGAGGGTGTGTTGGGGTGGATGAACTCATTTGCTTTTCTGGCATAAGCGGGTAATACAGTTACGTCATTGTAGTCAGTCAGGTTGTAGCCTGAGTAGCTGGGTCGTTGCAGCATCCACCCTCACAAACTGAATTGTTTTTCTCAGCCCACCAGATACAGTGCTTGCCTTAAGCATTGGCCGGCACGGCCGTGTGCAAGGAAGTTTCGCCACCCCTGGGCAAATTATATGTTTTACTGATTTATGTGTAAGGAATCCCTGCAGAAATCCTCGCAGCAAACGCACATCAAACGCACTGTTACTCTTTACCTCATGATCTTACAAAATTAAAGCACGCGCTGGAAGATTTGTGACCCTACTAAGTATGTGGGTGGAAATCTTATGATTTGCTTGTATGGCAGCCAGTGACACAGAAAACATTGCACAGATAGAGAGAAGAATAGATTCTACTAAAGATCTGTGAATTTTCGATGCAAATGTAATGCAGCAAGTCAAGAAAGTGAAACCGAAAAGAGACCGGGCTCTTACAACAAGGGTTTAGGAATGTCCCTCACAGTCCCCCGACTTAGATAGATCTTAAACATGCTGTGTGCACAAGGCAGTCTAAAAATATCTCAGAACTTGAAGTGACTTTCGTGAAGAGAGGGTGAAAATTCCTAAATAAAGAAAAAAAGACTTTTACCTGGCTTCAAAAGGGGGTTGCAAGCTGCGCCAATAAAATATAAAATTTGCCAATGGGTGCCCAAACTTTTCCACACAACTGTGAACTGTTGTTGAAGTGTCTAACATTATACTCATCACATCAGTGTTTCCATAATCGTAAAAAGATAACCTGTAAAAATTGGCAGCAAGAAAAAACAGCTTCAACTTCTCCAGATTAGAGCAACCATCTTATCTGACACTGATCTTTCTTAATTAATCTGATAGTGAAATATGTTGCTTGTGCATAGCATGCAGGTAGTCCAATACAGAGCTGCTATGATCAGTTGACCAATCAATAATTTGAGCAGTAGATAATTCATCTTTAACTACTTTGATAATCTAAGAATTATTTTGGTAATTTTTTAAACATTTGCTGTTGCAACTCTGTTCCATATATGACAGCAGATTGAAAACCTTTTAGCTTTTGGATTATCATTTGGCAAAACGTCACCTTGGGCTCTAGAAAAATGCAACCGGCAGTTTTCACATTTCAACAGTAGATTGATCAATTGAGAAAATGAATAAAAAAATAATTGTTAAATACAGCCTTAGTGAAATACCTGGAAGCTTTAGCGAATAGTTTTAGAGGCCAGTTTAACCATTTTAACCCTTTGTTGATATTTGCTTACTATTGTAAATATTAGAGACATTTCTGTCTCTGCGATTCAGTCAGCCTGATTTTTAGTCTGGTATTTTGATAAGGGTAACCTATCTTGTCACTGTATGCTCAAAGTGCTGAAGAATTTGAACCTAAATTTGTATGATGACAAGCTATCAGAAATTAATACATGGTTGCACTCTTCTTGAGTAATAAAATTTGGATTCTTTTGTGTTTTCATATTCTGTCCCTGACAATACACATACTCTACAAAACAGTGGTGACAAAAAGACAATCATTCAAGCTTGCTGAGAAAAAAAGCATACAGAATATTAACACTTGTAAAATAGCCAATCAACAGCAGATAGAAGAAACACTGGTATTTTGGTTATAACGATCAAAAACATTGGAATGGGTTCTATCTTGCAACAGTTTTGCCAAACAAATGAAAGTACTACCCCCCACCCACCCACCCAACATCATGACTGGTTTGAAAAAGAATGTGTTGACCATTATCCTAACACAAGTTTTTCACAGTAAAGCTGAAGTTAAGATAAAATGTTATGCTGTGTATTTGACTGTGACCATTACTAAAGTACACTACTGAGTAATCACCTCATACTTTCAGGGGAAAGAAGGCTTTGAGTAAGAAGAAACTCAAAAGGCGACAGAAGGTCAAGTCAAAAGTCAAATCAAGAACAAAGGTAAGAGATGCATTGTTCTCTAAAAATATTGCACAATTTTACACTTGACCTTCCATTTAAAGCTACAGTTGCTGTCTTTATATTTGAATATTATGAATAGATATGTTTAGAAGGGTTGTAAGAACAAGACAACACTACAGTGGCTGCCTTTACACTTAGCTAAATTGTTTATGCCTCTTGATACATACATAATACATGACACCATACAGTTTTAATCATTGCAATGTTAAATCACAAATAGGTGCAGTAATCAGAATCCTCAGTGCTACTTTAAATATTTCAGTAACATAATTAAATGTGTAGAATTGTGCTTTAAAAAAAATTGCATGACTGACAGTTTTAATTTTCAACTGTCTGGAGATTATCTGTGATCTTAAAGGTGTTTGGACAGAATCATTATTTTCATTGGTGGTGTTGGTCATATGCCAGGAAGCTAGAGAGGTTGGATATGGGCAGAATGCGAGACACATGGGAGTGGCACTGGCTTGTGCACGGATGGCCTGTTGCCGAGCGACCTAATGTGTTCCACATCTCCACGGCAACAGTTGCCGGCCTCCATCTCCTTCATTTAAAGAGGGAACCTAGTCTGTGTCTGAGGATGTGGTTGTGTTTTTGTCTCTGTATGCTTTGCATGGACAACATACAGTGAGCTAACTGGTCTATCCCCAAGTTATGTTAACCAACATAATCCACTCAGATTATTAATCAGATTATAACAACTCATTTCCTTGCTGTTTTTCTCAGAGAGTGAGAGAGCAGCCTGCTCTATGGTTGGTCTGTAATATTGTTAGTCTGCTTGGATTTAACTTTATTACACTATTTTTTTTCCAGCAGCTTGCAGGCGGAGGATAGAGAGATAAATGTGATAGTAGCAGAGAAGGACAGAAGCGCTACTACTTTGTCATCTTTTACGTCAAAACTATTCCAATCTGGCAATTCAACTTAGAGTGGGCTTGTCAGTCAAGCTCTCTTCAGATTGACTTGATCAGTGAGTTCATGTCCTGGAACATTATCAGATATAATTTTTTAGAAACATAGAACTGAGTGGTAGGCAAGGCTGGCTGGCTGGCTGGCTGGCAGGCAGGCAGGCAGGCAGGCAGGCAGGCAGGCAGGCAGGCAGGCAGGCATAAAAACGTGGGTGGTTACACGGGCAGTCATGCTGTATTTGTATGTGTTGTCCTCACTCCTGCTCTGTCACGCCTCTCACTCTGGCGTAGTCAGACAGGAGTGTGATTTCAAAGGGCCTCTTCTCCCCCTTTTGTCTGCTTCTGTGCTTATAAACTTGTGAAAGTGGAATCAGAACAAAACACGGAGCATAAACACATATCATCCTAATGAAGAGGGTGAAGTAATGTCTTGCGCACAGGCAGATGAATGATTTGCCTTTTTCAAAAACTGCAATTATAATTAAAATGTAAGAGTATGGTCTAGACCTGCTCTATATGAAAAGTGCCTTGAGATGACTTTTGTTGTGATTCGGCGCTATATAAATAAAATTGAATTGAATTGAATTATTCTTTTTATTCTAATGAAATAAGTGTGGAAGGATAGGCAACTAAAACCAGTTAGAAAAAGAGCGTGGTCGTGATTAAAAGATAGAAATCTGTGAACACTGACAGTTAGTATGTAAAGAGAGTAGTATGTAAAGAGAATCAAGCCTGGCAGGCCAGTGTTAAAGGGAAGTGTTCATTTGCCCAGCCAACCACCCTGACCTCCATGTCCTTACTTTTTATTACACTATTAATGTCACACTACTTCCTTCATTCAAACTGAATATTGTCATTAACTGCTCGCGCAGAACAGCTGCATATAAATGCAATTTGTAGAAGACTGAGTTGAATATGGTGTGATCATATTCTGTAATGCACAAAAATCTGGGCCTAGATCAACTGAATTGGATATGACAGAGAACGGTGGTGATGTGCATAGTGACAGTTAGATGGAAAAACAAATGGGCCAGTCGAGTAAAATCACATCGTACAGAGTAACTATCAAAGGTAACGGTATCTTTACGGTAACATTGGTAAATATAAGGGCTAGTATCCCAGTTTGTGCCTCTCATGTAGCATTAACATTACATTTGAGTCACAGAGCTGAGCATCCATTTCTCTGAGAGATAACCTCATGTCTTCATCTCTCAGAGAAATGGATGCCTAACTCTGTGACTTGAATGTATGGGGGGTATGGAAACTAAAGATGAAACCCTGACAGACTGAATTTTGTACAGTCAAAGACTGAGTCTGAATAAAGACAGTGGTTTTTGGAAGACTGTTAATGATTTTAACAGTCTCAACAATCAGTCTTTAACAATTCCACTCGAACCTCGGCATTGGAGGACACATCTTTTATTCTTCTTCTCTTCGTTTTCCATAAATCCAGTAAGCTGAAATGATGTCTTAAGTGTGGTCAGGGGCTCCACACTGGCCTTTTCCAAAGCTTTTTAGATGGCCATTAAATCATCAGTGAAGTGCAGACAGAAACACAAAAGAAACCATCAGATGAGCAGCATGTCTGGGTTATGGGTTGGTGCTTTTACAAAGTGAGAAGAAAACCACAAAGCATCAGCAGATCATTGGGCTTCGCATACTTGGGATTGCTTTTCCATATATGCATAATTATCAAGCTTGAAAGTGTCACTTTTAATGAGAAGTGTCTGGTTGCAGTGTAAGGACCATGTTTCAGCTCTCCCGTGTTCTGTGTGTGAGATATAACTTCAGATCTGTATCAGCAGAAGTGTTACATATCTGAAACTGATGATTGTGTTCAAAAGTCAGTTCACCCCAATCATAAATATCATTCACAAACAAAATTGTAGGCATAGAGGTGGAAAGACCTGGCTTTATAGCAAACAGAGAGGGTCTGTTGAAAGGTGCTATAAAGTTGCATCAGGGAGACATTTTTAGAGCAAGGGAATAAAAGTCAGGATATTTCAACTTCAGTTTTGACATTTTCTTTCTAATTTAATTGTATTGCCACTATATAAAGCAGGAACACCAATACAGTAATAGCTGCAACAGGTTTGGATAGCTACGTTACAAGATGGTGCCCCAGCTGCTGGCTACCTGTACACATGAATGACATAAAATAAATTTACTGATATGGCTCTTCTAGACTTCTAGACAAGTTTCCTTTGAAATGTCTCTGCTTGGGGAAAATGTCCTTTAGGAGCAGACCGTTATGTCACTCTGCAATACTGCGTGCTGCCTCTATACTAAAATTGTCTCACAGCCCAGTACTGTTCTTGAGGGCTTTATTCATACACCTAAAGATGTGTGCCATACTTGTAAAGTAGTAGCTGCTCAAGTTTAAACAATTGTAACACTCATTACCTATAGGTAGTTTGTGTTAACATTACAGGGGCTTATACTTGCGTATGCACGTATATGGGCACATCAACTGACCATTAGTATTATTTTTTCTGACCATTTATATAGTTTTAAAATTTATTACTGAAATAAGCTTATTTTATTCCCGTATTTATAAGCATTTCTTATCTAAATAAACATAGAGACCATTCAGTTTCAGATTTGGCTTTAACTTGTGCTTTCCAAATTTAATTCCCTTATAATATGTAAAAGAGACTGTCAATATAATAGTATCACATTTGACCTCAAATAAACAATGGAGACAACCAAAACATTCCATGAATAAAAATATTGTATGTATATGTGACAAACACAAAGAATCTTGTGGTAAATATGGGCCAAAAAGGCTGCGCTTCCTATTTCAGTACTTTGGTCTTTTCTCCACCCTATTGTTTTGCTGTTTTCTCCCTAGAAACCAGTTATTCTCTCACGTGCTGCATGGGTTTATGTAGCTTTTCTATGTTTTGAGTTCAAGTGCTCTTTCCAGGCAGTGTGCTCTTTGTGAATGCTGTACAGTCACTCTGTCATGAATGCTACATTAGCAGCGAGGCAGGAGAGCGGTAGACTGTACTGTTAGATGAGTGGGGAGCTAATATCCTCCCCAGTGGTTTGAGCTGAGAATGAATGACCCCTCTCCCCAAATAGATGACATCACCCTCCCTGCGATTGTGATGCCAAAAGCGCAGCACTGCAAGAGAGGCTCGATCAATCAATACGATTCTCTAGAGGTTGCCTCAGGACTGTAGTTAAAAAGGCCTTGCTTGGTGAGATAGGGAAAGCTTATCAATTAGTTAGTTTATCAAGTTTCTCTGTGGACTGTAGTTTCTCTAATCATTATGATTATTTGGATGTAAGTGCTTAAGCTTTTCTGTAATGATTTTATTGTACATTTTCCCTGTTGGCTTGTCCAACTCGTTTATATAAATGAGGGCAGACTCGATATTACAAACATCTCTTAGTGTAACGCAGTTCAACAGCACCACAATATTCAGGCTCTAAAATGACCATTAAGTTATATCAACACCTCTCTAAAACAGCGTCAACAAAAAGCAGTAGAGATGGATCGAACTCTTTGACAGAGTTCTGAAAATGACAGCTTTTTTTTTGCCAAATATCAGTATTTGGGATTTAAAAAAATATGAATGTGGTATATCTGCTGATATTAGTGTATTTAAAAAAAAAAAAATCACTTAACATATTAAAAGAAATTTACAAGGATGTCTTACATTTGGCTGTTGGAAGAATTTTGACTCAGACAGGATGTTTTACAGATGAAATTTAAACTTGTTAGACTATCCCATGAACTATGTAATGATGACATTGTTTCTGTATTACCTGAAATATATCTTAGCATTTCTGTATTGCAATTGCTTGTTACTTATTGGCCAACATTCACACATCTCTCTATCTATGACAAGTCAGTTTTATTTATATAGCCCAAAATCACATATTTGTCTCATTTCATTCTTTCAGTCTATACAACATACTACACACTCTATACTTAGATCCTCAATTCAGACAAAAATAAAAACCTTTAACTTAGGGAGAAACTTTTATATATAAACTTTATATCTCTTTTTATATAATATGTTGGATAACGCTATTTTGTAACCGTGAAAACTGTGTTGACCTCATCTTGAGATGGGTAAACAATTGCTAAGCCCAGTGTGTACAAAAGTGAGTCCAAAGCAAAATGAAGAGTTATTTAATTTCACAGTTGTTTTACTGACAAGACATGAGGACAGAACAGACTGTATAAACACTTGCTGTGTTTAGCAGTGGTTTTACACTCCCAGCTGGTATGGTAGTTCAATAATTTTGTTATCAGTCAAAATGGCAAACAGCTAACATCTGTCTAGAGCCCCTTAGGTTTATATTTGAGGACCTACACATCTGAGGACTTCTCAGATGTGACTTTCCTTGTAAAACCAGATGAAACATAATGATCAGTGGGCGTGTGGTCAGGGTGTCATTAGTGGATTTTTGCTAAATTGCCTCTTAAGTAGCTGCATGATTCACAAACAATTGAGAAATACAATCCAAAGTTAATAAATTATCAACCAATCTGTGTTTTACAACTCCTATTATAAATAAGGCAGTGGTAACCTGACCTGGAAGCTGATGGGGATCTAAAATGTGACACTTTCAGTTCTGGTCCACCCCAAAAGTGGCTGCTGTCCTGACTGAAATCTCTAAAAAGCTTCCCAGAAATGACCCACTCCTTAGAGATATCTCAAAATGTACTCACTTTTTTTGCCTTGTTTTTTTTTTCATATATGTTATAATTGTGTCTTGTTGGCGATGTTAAAAATGATGATAGTAAGGCTTAAAGAAAGGACCATCCTTAGGTTGGCTTCCCTCAATAATTAGGCCTGCTTATATATAATTGACATTGCTGTTTAGAAATGACTATGTGGTATGCTAAATAGCTTATCGATGTACCAAATCAAATCATACTTGTGGTTAACAAGAAAAGGTTTTGCTGACCTTGCTGACCACCTTCACTCTCTGTTTTTCCACAGGCCGAGAGTCTAGATGGAGCCCTCTGCGTGCCGGACATCAAGCTGCACAGCAACCCATCTGCATTCAATGTCTACTGCAATGTGCGGCACTGTGTGCTGGACTGGCAGCAGAGAGAGGCCTCCCTAGTGCTGGCCTCCAGGAGCTCGGTGCAGAGTGGCGACTCAGACAGCGAGGAGGAGGAAGAGTACCGCGAGCCAGCCGTCAAGCTGCCAAAGGTACGAGCAGGGGGTAGTATTGGCGGCTTACATGGTGGTAGCAGCGCTTGGTATCATGGCGAGAGCCAGCCTGTGCTCTTCATCTCACGGATGCACACATCCTTTATCTCCCAAGGCTTGTACATAGGGCTCATCATTTTTATTGTTGCGATAATTCACTCTTTACCAGAGGTTTGAAACCCCCATCCTGTGAGGATTACAGCCTCTCCTGCTTTGTTTCCCTGACTCCCTCTTCTACTCTGTGCACCTGCGAGTTCTTTCTCTCTCCTTACCAGGCCAGTCACTTTTTACGTGAATTGTGAACTGTACTTTAAATATGGGGGCAAAATAAAACATTCAATCTGGAATTATTCAATACAATATACCGTATGCACAACAAACGTTTTAGATCAAATGAAATTAAAACGCTCTTTCACGCAGACCTGAATGCCTTACTAATAAGAACCACAAACTTGACTACTGATTTTGTCTTTGATAACTTAAAATAGAAGAAACTGCTAAGCAGTGATGAACAATAAATAATTTTGCAATGAACTGCAAAATTAAGGGATATAGTTAAGATTGTTTGCTGACCTTGTGAAAAGCTGCTGCCTTATAGTGCCACAACAACAAATCTAAGCAGTTATTAGAGGCAGCAGGGGCACCATAAATTACCTGAACATTAATTGTACAAATGTGGCCAAGGATGAGGCTACAGAGATGCCTTCAATTTACATGAATTACACCCTTCTTTTCTTTATCTGTACTGAACTCTGCACTCTGTGTTGCTGCTTTAAAAGTCTCACAACAACAGGACAAACCATGTTGTAATGTGACCGCGCAGTTTTTGGACAACGTTTGCAATGAATTGTATGTTCTCTCAACAACTTGCATCATATACATATTGGTTATAAGGTAAATACTGAGATATCACAGATGATTTGGTTTAAGTCTGTATCCATTTTATCCTCTTTTGGACAAATTAACTAGGCTACCGATCGTAGTATTTAGTTTAGGATTTAGTTTTAATTCCAGCTTAATATCAAAGTCTAACAAGCCATATGTTGAGGATCTGGTGTGTTATATTCAAATAAATAGCACTAACAGAGTGCCTGTAAGTGTTACTTAGTCTGCTAAATATTGTAAATATAATGCATTTAGAGATGTAGAATATCTACTACCTGTCTGTTGTTAATCTGTTATATATTTGCATGACTTTTACTTGTCTTGTTATATCTTTTCCAGTTGGCATGATCCTATCTACGCCTCTCTATTCTGTTGTACTTTTTAAATTAGTTATAAACTGATGCTGAGCTTTCATCTCACTGTTACAAAACAAGTTCTTCACTGAGATGGGGGGGGGGGGAACATTGGATCATTATTTGATTCAATAACAAGCCATGCAGAGAGAGAAAGAGACAGACATCCTTTTCTAGGCCAAACTCCTTCGCCTGCCTCCCCTCTCCATGCACCAATGTGGGTCTGTCATTATACAAAATGCTAATAGGGGATGTTGAAGTCAGTGGTAGTAACTGTACTGTGGGCCCTGGATAAATTTGGGTTGTTTACTGTAGGATGATGAGACCATGCTATTAAAAGAAAACATCCACCCCAAGCTCTTGTTTATTTACTCGATTTCATTACATTACTTCTATAGATCTACATTCATACACAGTGTCGGCATGTTTCATCTTTATTTGCTGTGTGAAGTGGTTTCACAGCTAGCCCAACCAGACTTAGGCCGTGGAATGGCAGTGTAGTGTTCATTAGCTCATAGAACTGTGCTTCTTTCTGTGTGTCTGCAGATCATTGGCATTGGACTGTGTGGGGTTTTTGAGCTGATAAAAGAGACTCGGTTCTCTCACCCTTCACTGTGCCTGCGTAGCCTGCAAGCCTTGTTGGACATGTTGCAGGGACAACAGCCAGAGGGCTTTCAGACTGAGCCTCCTGACGTTCTAGGTAAGGCTGAAAATATGTACACATTAAGTGTTTATTAGGTACAGGTGCAATCTAATGCAATCCACTGAAATAACCCTGCAGCAAATCTTGTTTGTGAAGCTTAAAATGTTGGAATTATGTTGACCCCTCTCAGATATATGCTGATATGACTTAATGATCATTTTTGAGGTCATAGTTAGTTCAGCCTGATTTACATACACGTTTTTCTTTTTGCTTCCTCAGAGTCTCTATTCCAGTTGTTGTTGGAGACCACGGTCCGAAGCACAGGGCCCAATGACCCGACGGGACAGGCCATCACTGCCCTGTCCTGCGCCTGCCTCTTCAGTCTGGTGGTGGCCTGGGGAGACACCGGCAAAATCCTGCAGGCTGTGTCTGCCATCCTCACCAACAATGGCAGCCATGCCTGCCAGACGATACAGGTATCTAACTCAAAATTAAATTAGCATTTGGCAGTTTTACTGCACAATTGCATGTGTCATGTATCCATATGAAAAATGAGTCAATGAGTGGGTTATTTTGTTATGCCAGGCTTTGCCGGCACAAGTGACTATGGATAATCAGATGTCAAAATCTCATCTTTGTACTGATCGCCTGTTCAAATCACTATCACTGAACAATCAATCAATCAATCTTGGAATAGGACTTCCATATGATCTTGTTGCTTCTATTCAGTGACGCAAACGTTTAAATTACATTGTTATTATGTGTCAATTGAATCTGAATAGTTGTTTTTTTTTTTTCCAAACCACCTCCAAAGGAAGAAATTTGGACCTTTCTGTCATCCATTTATGTTTTTCCTTCAGATTGGTAGAAATGCTCTAGATCACCAAGGTGCATTTTGGGCGGATAAAGTAACCTCTGGCTCTTCCAGACATTTCCTTTTAGCAGAGAGAGACTGAACATTGTCTGGACAGCGCAAATAGAGTTTTGGAAAATGTCAAGCTCCTCTCATTCTCTTGTTTGATTATGTTACTCTGCCTGCATTCTTCCGCCAATTAACTGGTCTTCTGTTTGCTTAGATCTCTCTTTTGTTTATTCCTCTCTGCTTCTGCTTTCTATCAAAACTGCTGTTGGGAGTAACCTAAACAGTAACTACTTCATTTTATTTTGTTAACAGGTTTGTGACAATAAAAATGTTTTGCCTTTACCTGCATACAGCTCAAATTCCTATACTTGACAAGGCCCCCCCCCCACACACACATTTTATCCCCCACAGACATAGACCTGTTTTTTTTTCCCTAGTTCATCATCTTTTAGGCATTGACTGGACTGTGATTCATCACAATGGCAGGCAGGCTAGGGGGAAGTGTGGACTTTCGTGTTGTACAAGTCTGTGTGTTTGTGTTTGTTTGCATGTGTGTGAATGGTGAGATCAGCGATGTGTGTAATAGCTGCCATGGAAATGATGGGAGTGTGTGTGAAAATGCATTCAGGCAGAATGAGAAGAGGGCAAATGCGCAGGTAGCCACAGTCCCACTTACTAATAAAACAATTTAATTCAATCGGCAACAGGGAAGCTTACCAGCCTTTTCCCACCTGGTGCATCCCCTTAATTCACAAAATACACCATATTACATCACATTACAGATTTGTGGTTCTGAAATCTTTCAGCATCCTCTTTGTCCTCCTGTATCTCACTAGGTGCCCACCATACTGAATGCACTACAGAGGAGTGTACAGGCTGTCCTGGTGGGGAAGATTCAAATTCAGGATTGGTTTGGGAACGGCATCAAACGTGCGGCCCTGATGAACAAGTGGATCCTGGAAAAGGAGGTGGCCATTGACGACGATGAGCGTTGTCTTCTGCAGACAGATGGCTCCTTCCTGTATTTGCTCTGCAAGGACGGATTTCTACAAAGTGGGCTCTGGATACAGTGGCACTGTCAGAAGTATGTAAATACACGCATATCCAAATTTACTGATTTAGGACTTTTTCAGATAAAGGAAGGATTAACGTTCCTTGTGGGTTGGAGAAGAGTCTTTGATTTTTATGGAAAATAAACTATTATGGGGTTATCTGAAAATGCATCACAAAGCTTGAAACAGGGCTGTTTTTCTTAAGTTAGGAAAGTTGATGTTTTGAGCCGCGGTTTTCACGGTTACTGATTTGTGCAAGAAGGAGGTGTGTGCTAAGCAGTAGCCTTTTTTGAATTAGCAATAGATCTTTGAAGCAGCAGAAGCTCTTTTATCTAACTAAATGAGACACTGTTAAACTCTGAACTGCTCTTTTGTGCAATCATCAAGTCTCAAACACAAAGGCACCATATACAGGATAAGTGTACTAGAGATTTAGTTTAACTCATCTCCATAACTGTATGTGTTAATGCGGTCTATTATTTATTCAACCAGCTTTGTTTTGTGTTAGCAGAGAACTACAAATATGGAGAGCCATAATGCAATTTTAAACAGAAAATTCTGCTGCTTATAAATAGTTGATGGCTTTGATAGGGCTTAAATAAAACACCAGTGTTTAATTTGTTGTCTCTGATGTGTGATGAATACCCACAGGCTATGTGTACAACTCACATCCTTCGGAATCAGGAATCGAAAGGAGAAGAGGTCATGGTTGGGCTTATGGTAGGTACTAGTACATAGTTAGTTTCAACAAGATGCTCTCGTGATACATTTCAGTGGAGTGACTTTGAGTTGGTCTCCATACAACTTCAGTGAGATTTTGGTCATTTGTAGTCAGTGCTTAATTTGGTATTGATCCATGGGTCAGCTGTAAACTTTCATGATGTGGGATGTTCGTGATGAAGTCAGCTGGGGCGATGTCAGGGGTAGTCCTTTTCAATTGCAGATCAGCAGTCATGTTTGTATGTCTCTCAGGGTACTTATATTAAATGGGACACATGTCCGGTATGTCGGCCAAGATCAAACCTGACTCCTGGAGAGGGCTATGCCAGGTGTGTGTATAAACACTCTGGTGGCTCCTTGGCACCAGTTAAATGGCAAAATGACAAAATATTCTTTATATTCACTATTGACTATGGATGACGTCAGATCGAAATCTCATCTTTTGTGCGATCGCCTGACTTCAAATCTTTATCACTGAACAATCAATCAATCAATCTCCTTACTTGGAATGAGACCATATGATCTTGTTACTTTGTTATTGACATAAGCATTTGAAATTACGTGTTATTATATTACATTTTGTCAATTAGTTGAATAGTTGTTTTCGAAGCCTGCCTCAAGGGGCCGGACCCTTTCTGTCATACATTACATGTTTTCCTTCAATTGGTGATATCTAGATCACTTAAGGTGCATTTTAGTAGATATAAAAGTAACCTCTGTAAGCTTCAGACATTCCACGCTAACGAGAAGCTGAACGTGTCTGAATAATATAAATGAGTTTTTAAATATCAAGCTCCTCTTGTTTGATTTGTAGTACTCACCCATTCTTCCCAACTGGTCTTCTGTTTGCTTAGATCTCTCTTTTGTTTATTCTCTGCTTCTTTCTATCAAACTGCTGTTGGAGTAACCTAAACAGCCCAACTACTTCATTTATTTTGATGCTGGGTTTGTGACTAATAAATGTTTGCCTTCCTTTACTGCACAAAGCTCAATTCCTATACTTACGACAAGGCCCCCCACACACATTTATCCCCACAGACATGAACCTGTTTTTTTCCCTAGTTCATCATCTTTTTTTTTTTTAAGCCCAGCTGGACTGATTCATCTAATGGCAGGCAGGCTAGGGGAAGTGTGGACTTTCACGTGTTGTACAGGTCTGTGTGTTTGTGTTTTCATTTGTGTGTGTGAATAGTGAGATCAGCGATGTTAATAGCTGCCATGTGGAAATGATAAGTGTGTGAAAATGCATTCGAGCAGAATGAGGAAAGAGACAAATCATGAGTAGCAGTCCACTTGTAAACAATTTAATTCAATGACAACCTTGAGGAAGCTTTACAGCAACTTCCACTGCAGTGCATCATAATTCAAAATGCACCATATTGCATCATTACAGATTTGGTTCTGCAATCTTTCGGCATCTCTTTGTCTCTGTATCTCACTGGGTGCCCACCGCAGTACCACTACAGAGGGTGTACAGGCTGTCTGGTGAGAGAGGTTGTTGTTCAAGTTAGTTTTGGGAGCAGCTCCAGCGATGCGGCCCCTGATGGTCGTGGATCCTGAAGGGTAATAGCCGATACGGCGGTGGCGTTGTCTTCTGCAGCGAACCAGATATACGCTTCACCAATGCTCTGCAGAGCCGGACTCTACAAAGTGCTGGCTCTGGATGATGGCGCAATGGTATGCCAGCTTGCGTATGTGATTCCCGGTTAGACTTTTTCAGATGAGGTTAACTGTTGTTCCTTGTGCTGCGGTTGGAAAAGTCTTTTGATTTTGCGGAAAATAAACCACGCTGATTACGCACTCTAAATAAACAGGCTACTGGTTGATGTGTTTTGGAGCTTCCCCGCGTGTTTCGCGATTCTAATTTGTGCAAAGGATTATTATTATGTGACTCTTTTGAATTAACAATAGATAACAAACAGCAATGAGAAAACACTCTGCTGCGCAATGGTTTCTTGTTAAACTCAGATTGCCTTTATTGCACAATCATCCAAGTCTATAAACAAAACTGTATACAGAATAAGTGTACTAGAATTTAGGACATCAGCATTCCATAACTGTAGTCGTCTATTATTATTCAACCATGTTTTGTGTGTTAGCGGAGGAACCTAACAGTGGAGGCAGCCTGTTTTAGTAGTTGCATACTTAAATGGATGCTTTGATAGAGACTTAAATAAAACACAGTGTTTGGTGTCTCTGATAATAATATGATAGATACAGTATTTTTATCATCCCAGTCGGGAATCGAGAGGTCATAGCTGGGCTTTGCGCAGGTGATGCTAGTAGTTAACTCGTCAGATATCTGTACATTTCAGTGACTTTGGTGGTCTCGCAACTTCGGTGCAGTCAATTGTAATTAATCTTGGTAGTATTGGATCCATCATGGTCGATAGCTTCTCATGATGTGATGTTCTTGTGATGAAATCAGCAGAGGCGCATCAGGAGTCTTTTCCGTTGCAGATCAGCAGTCATCTGTGTTGTCTCCTCCCAGGGGTACTTGTTGTATCGGGACTAGTAACCATTTGTATCATGGGTAGTCTCAGGTCAAAATAAATGTGTACATTTTCTTGAATTGAAACTGTTTCGAGGAAGTGAGGTGGTTCTCAGCATTGCTGATTCCCCATATATGTGGTAATACCCTGAGCCCATGTCTCTGACACCTTTATTACATGTAGCAGCCACGGCCTTTTTTAGCAGGAGGGTTGGTCTCGCTTGGTCAGGCTGCACACAATCACCAACTGCCTTTGTCACATTGGTAAGTTATAGGCTGATGAGCCAATCACAAGTTTTATCTCGCTTTTGGTTGTGCTGGTTGGAATGGGCTGATGATTAATGCTTCTTGATGATCGATCGATCGGTTACTTCCACCGTGTTTATCAGTCGTCCCTCCTTTCACCTCATCTTTCTCTTTTTTTTTTAATCCTGTGTGTGCGGTCCCCAATTTCTCTTTTTCTTTCAATGCATGACTACCTCCTTAAACCAAATCACATCGCTGAAAATGATGGAAACATTCTTCTTGACTTGTCTGTGAAACATCTGTCACTTCCCCTGTGGGGGCCACTAGCCTCATGAAGAGCCTGGCTGATCTGTTGTGCCACATAGGGAGGTGTGGCCATGTGTCTGATGCCTGTTGTGTTTTTATTGTGCGGCGGCATGGCCTTGGGGCGTGGCTGTGAGGCAGTTTTATTCTCTAGAATTAATCACACAGGCAGTCTCTGCAGCACTGTCGCAACGTGGAGTGGGGGAAGATGTGAGAGTCCGCTGTCTCTGCCGTTGTCTTCCTCACAGATGCTCCAGGCTGGTGGGTGGGGTGGGGTGGCAGATTCCCAGACGCTGCATGTGTTTCAATGGAAACAGCCCTTGATGCAGCACACTGACCTGGCGGTTGACGCCAAGACACACACAAGCGGCGCTGGAGGGGGTTCAGATGCTGGGAAGGATAGGAGGTTCAGGGAATAGTCAGGTAGAGAGAGAGGTAACATGTGGGGAGATCAGGGGTGGTACTGGAAGATGGCGCTTGTTTAATGTTTGAGTGGCATTTGCTCTGCTCTGCAGGAATCAAAGGCGGTAGTGAGTGCATGATGGTGGCAAACCATCACACTGCCTTCATCCCTGATTACTCTAATAGTTTCCTGACATGATTTCCTCTGTACCTTTGTGTGTTCTGGTGTCCACTTTCATCAGCCTCCTGTAGTCAGGTTGCATCATGTTATGTTCTCTACACTCAAGGTGTGTAGGTCAGTGATGAGTTTTGGAGATAGATGTCACACCTTCTGATGTTTAACTATGCTGTTGTAACGTAGCTGAGTTTGAGTTGCTATAACCATAAGATTAAAATTAATTGCTGCAATTTATTTACACGCAAACCCTCAGTGGTGGCATTGTACCAGCTGGTGATAAATTCATCCATGACTCCAGAAAGGTTGTAATCACGATGTAATCACACATCCAACATATTAGTTATAGTGTGTTGGGGTGATTAATGACTTACTTCCCACTATACTAAAACACACTCATGCACTTGTGGCCAGCTACAAATGCACAGTCATATGATTGATGATAATGTCCAAAATATTGTGTCCGCTGTTTGACCGCAACACAAATTACTGTAACTTGGTTACAGTAAATGCCACATCTAAATGCCACACTGTAGCTATGTGGAATTGTGAAACTAAACTGCATTTCCTCCTGTTGGCCCTGACTCCTGCAGGATGGTTTTGTGGTGCGGATCTATACTATGAGCTCAGACCCGGCCCTGCAGCAGGAACTGCAGCTGAAGCTGGCAAGGAAGTGTCTGCACGCCTGCGGCATCTCTCTCTTTGACCTCGAGAAGGATCTGCACATCATCAGTAAGTGATATAAAATGTACTAATATCTGTGTGATGCTGTTCGAACACCTGCTTCAGGCACTCTATATACTCTGTGTGTCTTCAAGGTTGAAAAATTTGTCATAAGTTATTCAAAACACAGTGGAATAAGAAAGTACTTTCCAACCTTGTCTCCTTGTGTATTTGGCTCTAAATAGTATGTTGCTCTCCCAGGCACAGGATTTGATGAAGAGGCAGCATTGCTTGGAGCAGGCAGGGAGTTTGCTCTGATGAAGACCGCCTCAGGAAAGGTGAGATTGAAAATCTTCTCCGGTGGTATGCCTTAAAATGTTTAACAAAAATGAATGTTGGCACAGATTCAGCTGCTGAGCTCTTAACAACCTTTGTTTTGCTAATGACAGGCCTGGCACTTCAGAGGGTGAACCTGGAGAAAAAACTCTAAATTAATTGCGCTTCTGCTCTTTTGTCCCTCTATATCACCCTGGCCACATGAAGCCCATTGTACAAAATTAACATTCCCTTTGTTCATAACATCTGTATGTAGTTAGCTACAGTCAGATTTTCCAAAGATCAGGTTGTACGAAAGCATAACAGTAAGACATGGCTTCTTGTTTTGGAAATAGTCGGTGGCTCTCTTTGCTAAATTGTCTTTAAATAATACAGAGTGAGGGAGCTGTATTTTTTATGTCTCTTGGTCCTTTTCACTGTTTATTGTGCTCTAGACGAAACTCTTGTTAGTGGTTATTTGCACACTGAGCTTATAAAGTGACATTCCTGCTTAGATAAGTGGAAGTGATTAGAGTATTTCACCCAGCTAAGCAGTGGCACTGGCCTACACTAGATGTCCACTTTCAGGAAAACACACCAGGACCCACTGCAAGTGAAGCTTTCTGTAAGAGTATAAACACAATCATGACATAACAGATTTTACTGTGTGTATATATATATATATATATATATATATATATATATATATATGATATTAACAAATTTTAATGAAGGCAAACAGCACTGATATTCTGTATACTACTTAAACCGTTAGACTGCAGGGTTCTTTGTATTCTTTGTTATCAAGCAAAGCAGACACAATCGCTTTAAGGAGGCAGTGCCATGTTGAGGAGGATATTTCACATTTTTTTGCAGACTATCTTAGTAAGACGAGAATCCTAAATATGTAGTTTCTTGGGGTGTGTGGAGGGTGTGGTTGTCTGCGTCTGTACTTTAGGTGTGGTGCAGTATGCCTCTTTTGTAGATAGCAGTCCGGGGGCAGTTACACATTTCTGTGTCTGTGTAGACGCCTAATCTCACAGCACACTTTATCTACAGATTACCCTTACCCAGACCAGCTGGATGGGTAAAAATAGGAGCAGCTGACCTGTAGCTTGGCTCAAAGGTCACTCATCACTTGGACTGGACATCGTGCCTAACATGTGATATTACTAACAAGCATCTTAGGCCAGCTGTTTATGGCTTACAAGCGACTGTTCTCGCTGCATGTAGTGTTTTTGGTGTTGTGTTATTTGCGAAGTTAATGTCAGGTGCTTTGAGTCATAACAATTCTTTCACCTCCACTATCAGCTATTATACACCTTTTATCACAAATTGCCCCCGCTGTTTTAGTTGGTTAATACATACACATGGGTTAAGGGTAAGGCTGTGCCCAGACTGACAGTAGCAGTGCATTAATAAACCTAGGGTCCTCATTCATTTCAAGAAGAACACTCTGTTGGCACATTATGGTGCCACTCACAGAGGGTTTTGGCTAAGAATGCAGGGTTGTCCAACAAAAAAGTTGATCCTGGCCACCTTGCCGCAGCGCAGACCATCAAGCATATACAACACATCCTGCTCTCCTCAATAATGGCCACCTTAATGGTCACCTTTTTTTCTGATCTGTTTTCTGTCTTTCACTGTGTTCAACCATCATCCCTTCCCTCATCCTCCTTTCACAGATCTACTACACAGGAAAGTACCAGAGCCTGGGTATAAAGCAGGGAGGCCCGTCAGCAGGAAAATGGGTTGAACTGCCTGTTACAAAGTCTCCTAAGATTGTTCAGTTCTCAGTTGGACATGATGGCTCTCATGCCCTGCTAGTAGCCGAGGACGGTAGCGTGTTCTTTACAGGCTCCGCCAGCAAGGGAGAGGATGGAGAGTCCAGTAAGGCAATTTCAAACTATCCACAAAAATTCAGCAATTCATTCTGTTAAAGCTTAATGTAACACAGAATCAAAGCCATTTCAGCTGAAGCTCTTAAGGTGATGTTACTTTTCTTTGCAGCAAAAAGCCGCAGACAGCCCAAACCGTACAAGCCTAAGAAGATGATCAAACTAGAGACCAAGACAGCAGTGTATACAGCATGCAACAATGGCAGCAGCAGCATTGTCACCAAGGATGGAGAGCTCTACATGTTTGGCAAAGATGCCATTTACAGTGACAGTACCTGTGAGTTGTCTGGGACAGGGCTATTTTAAAATTTTCAGCCTCTGAGAATTATTTCAGTAATTTCTTGTCATTGTCAACAAAGCTTTGATAAAGACAGATGAAAGATTTTTTTAAGAAAAAACATTCATTCGTCTATAAATATGTCTTGATGTTTGAAACCACTTCTTTCCTCTCCACAGGCCAGGTGACAGACCTGAAAGGTCACTTTGTAACTCAGGTTGCCATGGGCAAGGCCCATACATGTGTCCTGACCAAGAGTGGTGAAGTATGGACATTTGGTGTGAATAATAAGGGCCAGTGTGGCAGAGACACTGGGGCAATGAGCCAGGCAGGGAAAGGTGAGAAAATATAAAAACACAAACAAAGAAATAAATACGACAACAAATGTTTTGTCGTAGTCGACTCATTATGTTGCCTTTCCTGTTGTGTACGTTTGGTGTAGCGTTTGGTGTGGAGAGCATGGCCACAGCCATGGATGAAGACCTGGAGGATGAGCTGGAGGAGAAGGAGGAGAAGAGCATGATGTGCCAGCCAGGCATGCACAAGTGGAAGCTGGACCAGTGCATGGTCTGCACAGTATGTGGAGACTGCACTGGCTACGGTGCCAGCTGTGTCAGCAGTGGACGGCCAGACAGAGTACCAGGGGGGTAAGAGGACACACATGAACTGTGGAAAGGGTTAATATGGTCATTACAGTATCTGTACAGCAAGGCTTTGTCAAATAGTAAATGCTGTCTAGAGCCAAAAATGCTCATCTGACATCTGGAGATAATCTTTTTTTAATTACATTTCTGGCTAAACTTTCGATTCCTGTGTGTGTTTGTTTGTTGACCAGTATCTGTGGCTGTGGGTCTGGAGAGTCTGGCTGCTCAGCGTGTGGCTGCTGCAAGGCCTGTGCTAGGGAGCTTGATGGTCAGGAGGCCAGACAGAGAGGCATCTTCGATGCTGTGAAGGAGATGATTCCTCTGGACCTGCTGCTAGGTATGCCAGCTGTCTTACATGACTTCATGTTCCTCCTGTTTTACTCTGTCATTCATACAACATTTACATCTCATGGGTATCACCACTTCTGTTCTTTACATTTTGCCCAAAACCACAAAGTCTGTCAGTCATATGCATGTTAAAATCTCATGCATCTACGCTTGACATACATACATGATGTTCATATTATAATCGTAAGAGGTTTGCAGTAACTTGGATCCTCCATAATTGATCAGGATAAATGTCTTAGTCAGGGATGTGTGTAACCTGTATATCCTTATGAGCTGTGCCAGCACCCTGCTTATGCTGCACATGTCAAACTGTCTGTTGCATTTGCTTGGATGCAGTATTTCACGCACCTGTTGTCGCTCGTCCTTCGTTTTGTTATTGTGTTGTGCACAGTCATTGCTTCTCCATCACCTCTCTCCATCATTCATTGATGTGTGTCTTGTTTTGTTCTGCTCTGCTCCGTCTTCCCTCCTCCTCCTCCTCCTCCTCCTGCATCCTGTCTGGGCTGCCTGTACCTGGGGCCTTTTGTTTTTTTTCAGCTGTGCCTGTCCCTCCCCCTCCAGGAGTAAACATCGAGGAACACATTCAGATCCGTCAGGAGGAGAAACGACAGAGGATCAACCGCCGGCACAGGCTGGAGGAGGGCAGAGGTATGAATCAGGGCCAGACAGAATGGCACTACGTTTAGGGAAGGGCTGTGTGGTTTTTATTGGCAACAGCAAGATTCTGTGGTAGACCATTTACATAGGCACAGGAAATGAGAAGGTGGGGGATAGGTGGGGGTTTCTGAATAGGGTGAAGCTACCAGTAGAAGATAACTTTCAGGTGCTGTGTGAGCTTGGGTGTTGTGCCTTGGTGACATCCCCCTTGCTTGTGTCTTTATAATTTTTTCAGTGTGTGTGTATTGTTGTGGTGTAGTATTTTCATGTGTTCTTTCCCATTTGTGAGCATTGTGCATGCATGTGAAAGTTTCTTTCTCCCCCAGGCCCCCTTGTTTTTCCTGGTCCCATTTTTATGAACCAGCGTGAGCAGGCCCTAGCCAGAATAAGACCCCTTCAGGCACTAAGGCATAAACGGGACAAGCACAAAGGTACTACGGTCTTCACTAACTCAACGGGTGCAGAGACACCCCTTTGACTCATCTCCCAATCTGGCTGTCCCGCCCACCTCCTCTCTCACTCTCTGAAGGCAGGACTCTTGTGTCTTCACCAGGTCTCATGGTAACAAACAATGTCGCCTGTTGGCAACAAGGACTCACTGTGACTCACAGTGGAGAAATGACTGAGCTTTTAGACCGGGTTAAAGTCCAGCTTCATCAACAGGCTGGTTCCCATAGGAACGAACCGAAGTATAATAAAGATTTGGTCTGTTATGCTAATTCATTTTCTGGTGTAACAGTTCCAATCCTGTTCTGCCTGCTGCTGTTGTTTAGACCTAAATATAAACCAGTGCCCTTGTCTAACTGGATTTACCATCACTCCCATAGCAGCTGATTTGTCACTTTGTGGGTACAACTGCAGCATTACAAGCTGACAAAACAGCAACCACTGGGCAGAGCAAACTTTAATGAATAACAAGCTGACAAACATGACACAGAAGGAAGGATGCAGAGTTGTCAGCCTTGAAAAAAAACATTTTAGATGGGAAGAATCTCATGAAAGTTTATAAGCTTATAAATCACTTAGAGACTCACAAACACCAATGAATTGCATTAACCGACATTAAGCTTTTCAGGTGCTTGACCACCAGACAAGTGAGTGTAAGTGTTTGGAGAAATAGTCACTTTTTGAAGCTAAGTTTCAACCAATAAACATGATTTAGGTAATACCTGCATTAATTATGAACATGTTGAACAGAAAAGACAGAACAGAGTCATCCTATTTTTCCAGTTTTCTTGCCATTTGTTTTTGTTTGTTTTCTTGTCGCCTCTGAATCTCAGCCCCTTTGTGTTTTTTTCCTAGGAAAAACAAAATGTGGTAACGTGGTTTTCTTCCCTTTCTAAAGTAACCAGAACAGGGCACACAGTGTATGACTCCTGTTGTTACATGTATTCAGAGGAAAATATGCTTCAGTTAACATGTAAAATAGAAAATGTCAAAGACACACAAAGAATAGCTATAAAAAACAAAACAAAAAAATGCAGTTGTGACACTTAACTGCACAAATGGCAAACGCTGCTGTCTTTTGTGTGTTTACATCTTCCCTCACTAAACTGCTGCTGCTGTTACTTTTCTCGCTGATAGGTGGCGCAGGTTGGTCCCTTGTTATTGGCGTGACAGCTTTGATGACAATGTGCCCATGTTGAGTGTCCCCTGAACTTGTACAGTTTGAAAACCTTCTCAACAGAAACTCATTGTTAAGGATAAATGGCTTGTTTTAATGTCCCACTGTGAAATGGGAAAGAATGATGCCACAGTGTATTTTATTTCAGATCAGCTGTGGTTTCCTCCTTAATGTCAGTTAGGAAATAGAGGCTGTTCTACTTTGCAGAATAACTTTCCTGTCATTGTGGTCGATGCACAGTTGTAAGGCTAGGTTATTTGGGGTATCTCCCCTGAGCATCCTTCTTCATGATTTTACGCTCATGAAGGGGAATGGGTTCTCCAAATGCCCCCCACCTACAATATTGGTGTTCCTCCCTGGGACTTCCAAAGCATCGTTTGTGTGCTTTTGATGTTATTTAAGAGCACTTCTGTGTACTCATCAACATTGAGAGTGTCCATGAGCTAAACTTTCAACCCTGTCCTGTGAACCTTTGGGCCAGGAGCCAGTCAGTATGTATTCTACATTTAATATGAAGTTCAAGTTCTCAGTTACAGAGGTAAACCAAAATGTGCTGGTTCCTGGTCCAAAAAGGTATTGACAGTCATTATATTTACTGCAATGCATGGGTCTCTATCCAACTTATTCCACTCACATTACCACAACTTTGACCTCTTACACAGGGCTCTGGGTAAACCAGATTTCCTCTTCGTCATTAAACACAGACGGATGTTTAAAAGAAAATCGAATTATTTGCGAAACAAACAATCTGCCCATCTGTAATGGGACTGGTTGCCAAAAGCCTTTCTGTTATAGAGGTGTTGTTCCCTCCTTCCTATTTCGGCATGCTTTTTCCCTTCTCTTGCTGTTTTCTTTCGAGTCCTCTTTTCCCTCCAGCTCCCTTTTCCAGGACTGTGCAGAGACATCAACCTCAGGGGTCTGAAGTTGCTACTAAACCTCACTCTCTCCCTGTTCTCTACTCAAATGTGCTGACTTGAGTGTTTGCCTTGTAGATGGTAGCAGTGAGCGAGGAGAGAAAGATGCCAGCAAAATCACCACTTACCCCCCAGGGGCAGTGAGATTTGACTGTGAGCTCCGAGCTGTGCAGGTCAGCTGCGGATTTCACCACTCAGGTAGGTTCATTTCTCTCGCTGCTTCTGGTCAGGTACCTCAGTAGCTTTGTCAGTATATCATATGAGGAACATTTTAAAACATCTAGCAAGGAGCGGTCTGACCTTCAGGTAAAGAATGTGGGAAAAATAACCGTCATGATTATGTTGCTTTACAGTGGTGTTGATGGAAAATGGAGATGTCTACACGTTTGGTTACGGCCAACATGGGCAGCTCGGACATGGAGATGTCAACTCCAGGTACTGACTCTGTTGACTCACATTTCTAACTCAAATTTGGTTTTAATGTGATTCCTGTTGAAGTGAAAGGAATTAGTTAGAATTCTGTATTTGGGAAAATAAAATAGTGCTTCACTGACATTTACAAACGAGTAAATAATGGAAACAGACTCAACAGAGTAGTCTGTAAGTCCATTCTACACAACAACTGGGGGGGGGGGCTGGGCTGATGCATGTCACTCCCCTACTCTCTCTCCCCATTCCTGTGTCTCTTCACTTTCCTATCAAATAAAGGCAAAAAGCAAAACAAAAACAACAACCAAAAAATATGTGTTAGCCACAGCATTTGTTCACTCTAGCTGTTCTAGTAAGGATTAGGAAATGTAATCCAGAATTTTCATTTTCAAGTATTTAATTTGAATTACATTACAAATATGAACAAACAAACTGCACTTGTGTGGACGTGGTGCCTAAACTCGATGTTTCTACCTGCTAGGGGTTCTCCAACTCTGGTCCAGGCCCTTCCAAGTCCGAGTGTCCAGGTAACAGCTGGCAGTAACCACACAGCGGTGCTCCTGATGGATGGGCAGGTCTTCACATTTGGCAGCTTCTCGGTAAGAAAAATACTGTCCCTGATATCATGTTTAACCATTTTCTTTTTCAATTAATGCCTAATTCATGAAATCTAATAGTACTTAAGATGCACATTTCTCTATACCCATTGAGATGTAGTTAACCACAAAATGTTCTAGAGAGTAAATATATGGCTTCTTGTTCTCCAGAAAGGGCAGCTTGGCCGGCCCATCCTAGACATGCCCTACTGGAACGCCAAGCCATCTCCCATGCCCAACATTGGTGCCAAATATGGACGAAAGGCTACTTGGATCGGCGCCAGTGGAGACCAGACGTTCCTGCGGATCGATGAGGCTCTTATCAACTCCCATGTCTTAGCTACTTCAGAGATCTTTGCCAGCAAACACATTATTGGCCTCGTGCCCTCCTCTGTGTCTGAGCCACCTCCATTTAAATGCTTGCTTATCAACAAAATGGATGGAAGCTGCAGGACCTTCAATGACTCTGAGCAGGAAGACCTGCAGGGATTTGGCCTGTGTCTGGACCCTGTGTATGATGTCATATGGAGGTCAGTCCAAGGATTAATATCTGTCAATAATAACGTGCCATTTCCTCTGATTTTTCAGTCCCCTCCATGTGTTATCCTTGACCATGGCTCCCTGTGTGTTTTCAGGTTCTTGCCGGCGGCAAGAGAGATTTGGTGCTACAATGCAGTGATAGCTGATGCCAGGATGCCCTCTGCCCCAGATCTACAGGCTCGCTGTAGCATCCTTAGTCCAGAGCTTGCTTTGCCCTCAGGATCACATGCAACCACCACTCGCTCTCACGGAGCCCTACACATCCTTGGTAATCCTCTGCACTAGCTATTCAGCAAAGGATCTGAGGTCATATGAATCTTTTATGAATGTCTCATCTCTATGTGCATGAATGCTACAACATCGACGTTGCCGGGTCACTGGACATCCGTGTATCTAAGATGTAATGTGACTCCACTGCTAGTGAAAATCTTCTATACTTTGTTATTGGGATCCTGTGGGATCCTTGGGAACCACTAGCATTTTTTTCAGTCAGTTCTTGGAAAAACAGAATTTAGAAAAAGAAAAATCTTAGATCGTAGCCAGACATATTAAGTATTTCCAGGAATGCTTACTGTAGTTTATGAACTCTGATGTTTGTTGTCAATGCTAAGAAGTATCCTGGGGTGTCCACTTAGGTTGCCTGGATACTTTGGCAGCCATGCAGGAGCTAAAGATGGGTGTAGCCAGTGCAGAGGAAGAGACCCAGGCAGTGATGAAAGTCTACTCCAAGGAGGACTACAGTGTGGTGAACCGCTTTGAGAGTGAGTGCGCTCTTAGAGAATACATGACGAATGATGTATGACACAACATACTGGGAGACACATTTAAGAGTTTTGATTTTATATTTTGATTGTATAAAACTAGACCAGCCTCTTACCTGTTATTTTAAGCCAAACTGCTGAATGTCACTGTAGATAGACAACAGAGCTTCTGTATATCGTGCACAGCCTCATTGATCCTATGTGTGATGTTGTAGGTCATGGTGGTGGTTGGGGTTACTCAGCCCACTCTGTGGAGGCCATCCGCTTCTGTGCTGATGCAGACATCCTGCTGGGTGGCTTGGGCCTGTTTGGGGGTCGAGGGGAGTACACTGCCAAGATCAAGGTGAGCAGTTCTGTGTCACTTAGTAAAGTGAGTTAAACAGGGATGCCAGTTTAAGTATTTCCCAGTTTGCTGCTGCAAATGTTTACAAAACATCTCCCCCAAAACTATGGAGCTTGTAAAAATTCCTCAAAAACATTTAGTTGCTTGACAATAATCAATACAAAGCTAGAATAATTGTACTGGAATGGAGTTACACCTCCTCAAACTAATAAATTACCACCGGAGGATAACACACTTAATGAATTAAGAGGGAACCTGCTGTCAAACTACAGACATTTAAAATATATTAATCCAGTCTTCCTCTTGTGTAGCTTTTTGAGCTGGGACCTGATGGGGGTGACCATGAGACAGATGGCGATCTGCTGGCTGAGACTGACGTACTGGCCTATGACTGTGCTGCCAGGTACTGTTTATGCATTCCTTATATTTCCCCTCTGTTCTCACAGGTATTTATGTAAGAAAAAAAAAGAAAAATGAATGATATATTTTTAAAAATTTCTTAGGGAGAAATATGCCATGATGTTTGATGAGCCAGTGCTGCTGCAGCTGGGCTGGTGGTATGTGGCATGGGCCAGAGTTTCTGGTCCCAGCAGTGACTGTGGCTCTCATGGACAGGCTACCATTACCACTGATGACGGGTAAAACTACTGCATTTAAAACTGACACATCTTTATCTTTTTTTGTCATTTGATCATGACTAAATGATGTTAGATGCAAAATAATGTTTGAATACGAATATTGGTCACTGCCTTTTATTTATTTATTTATTTCCTTTGCAGTGTGGTCTTTCAATTCAAAAGCTCTAAGAAGTCAAACAATGGCACAGATGTCAATGCGGGTCAAATACCTCAGCTGCTCTACAGGTGAGTAAAGTTCCTTATATTTCCTTAGCCCTGATGCAAGCTTATTCTGTCTAGAGGTTTGTCAAGTATATGATTTGGATTGTTCCTTTAGTATTATTATTATTTTTTTTTACATTAGGCTTCCTTCAAATGATGGCAATGCATCTAAGGGGAAACAGCAGACCAGCGAACCGGTCCATATCCTGAAACGCTCATTTGCTCGCACTGTCTCTGTGGTGAGCACCGCCTCTATGTTTTGAATAGTGTTTTGCCTCCACTCTGTTTCTCCCCACTTGAATGTCTTGGTAATTTTTTAGAGCACTGTTTGACTGTCTACCTGCTGTCTCTTTGTAGGAGTGCTTTGAGTCTCTGCTGAGTATTCTTCACTGGAGCTGGACCACCTTGGTTCTGGGTGTGGAGGAGCTGCGAGGGCTAAAGGGCTTCCAGTACACAGCCACCCTGCTGGACCTTGAGAGACTGCGCTTTGTTGGCACATGCTGCCTTCGCCTGCTCAGGGTCTACATCTGTGAGATCTTCCCCATTGCTGGTAGGATCACAGAGATCTAAAAAGCATTTCTTTAAAATATAATGAAATGTTCTTTGCAAAAAAGGAATAAGTCTTTGAAGTCTGAAGAGCAGGAGTATATCTTTGGCCTAGAAAACATCAAAACCCTTACTTACAAAATAGCTTGTGTTTATATTTCTTATATGAAATAGTACATTTCATATAAGAAAGAACATCCTAGAGTGTAGTTTCTAGTAAGATTTCAATTTTGTCTGTTGTTTGATTTCTAGCCAGCACCAAAGCTGTGGTGGAGGAGTCAAGCAAGCTGGCAGAGTGCGTGGGAAAGACACGCAGCCTGCTGAAGAAGATCCTGTCAGAAGGCATGGACAACTGCCTGACCAAACTGGACAATGACCCCCAGGGCTACTTGTCTCAGCCTCTTACCCTGCTGGAGGCTGTGCTGCAGGAGTGCCACAACACCTTCACTGCCTGCTTCCACTCCTTCTACCCAACCCCAGCTCTGCAGTGGGCTTGCCTCTGTGACCTGCTCAACTGTCTAGATCAGGTAGGGGATCAGACCACATAACTGTACCTAAAAGGAGTTTTAAACAGGGCTGTAACTAATTATTGTTGGGATTATTGATTAATCTGTTGATTTCTGATGATAGGTATGGAAACATACAGTAAGCCTACCTCCTTTTTTTAGACACAGACATCATACAGCTATATAGAGTGGCTTCCCAAAGCCTCAAAATCATAGTTCCCTGACAGTACTTCCTTGGTTGTTGAAAGAGCATCGGACAAGTATCTTGTTCTCCTTGTATTTCAGGACATTGCTGAAGCCAACTTTCGCACATCCAGCAGCCGTCTGCTTGCGGCCGTAATGTCAGCTCTATGCAACACCTCAGTCAAGCTGACATCCATCTTGCCCATTGCATATGACGGGGAAGTGCTGCTGCGTTCACTGGTCAAACAAGTCAGCACAGAAAACGACTCAGCCCTCGCTCACCGCTTCCCCCTGCTGGTGGCCCATATGGAGAAACTAAGCCATGTGAGTTTTTGCTGATCATATATTAGGTATCCTTATTTTCAAAATGGTGGACATGAGTGCTTATGGGGGGTGGTCAGTGTCGCAAGAAATCTTTTAGGGAGAGAAAATGGTAGCCTCTGATCATTACCCTGTCCTTTTTTGTTGAAATGCTTCAAATAACTTATTACTCCTGTAGACGGAGGAGAACTTGATGGGCATGACCAGTTTCCGGGAGGTGCTAGAGAAGATGCTGGTGATTGTTGTGCTGCCAGTGAGGAAGAGTTTGAGGAAGGAGGTGGAGCTGTTCTCCCCACACCTGGTCTCCAACACCTGTGGTCTGCTGGCCTCCATCGTCTCTGAGCTCACAGCCTCTGCCCTGGGTTCTGAGGTAACTTAACTCATGCCAATACTCACATGCACAACAAACACACATAACTAGGGCTTGGCTGTGGCAAACATATACCGTAGTTTAGTGTTTTTCTTTTTAAAAAGACACTGAATCCTGATGTGCTTCTTGTGTGCTCTTGTGGTGCTTCATTACACATATATATATATGTAATATAATATAATATAATATAAACAGAACTGTGTTCTTTAGTGTCTTTTTTTGTTAACCTCTGTTCTTTCTGTCCTGAAAATTCACTTGCATCCATTGCCCTCTGTCAACATTCAGTTCTTTGGTTTGATGCGGATGACAGTCATTTGAGTTTTTCAAACAGCTTGGATCATAATTGCGTCTGCTTCCCATTCTGTGAAAGTCTCAGTTGTCACAACACAGCTTTAATAGCTGTATATCACATCTGTCAACTAGACTACACGTCTTTGCTCATTTTTTTCTTTCCTGTTTCCTCATGCCATACCCTTTTACTTAAGGCTCCGCTGTTATTGAAGTAACTTTTCATAGTGACAGGTCTTGTTCGAGACAAGGTGGTGTCTTCACTGTTGCTAAGAGGCGTAGAACAGAAAGGGGGGCTTTGAGTTTTCTGCATTTTTGTTAAAGATATGCTGAGTCATTAAGTGGGTGGGACAGATGTCTGTCGCTCTCCCTCTCTCAGAAGCTTTATTTAATTATCATCATTCTTTCTGTTCACACGCATACCCTTGTATTGCAGTCAGGACTCTGTAGCTCTTGTTGTCATAGTAATCGTCACTTAACGGCAGCCCTCAACACCACTGTTTTTCTCCCCAGTCTGTCGTCAGGGAAACAATTCTTCCTCCCCAGAGCACCTGGATGAGTCCCTCTGCAGCTGTGTCTGGCTCTCTGTAGTCAGCAGACTGATATAAATAGTAGTAGTTTATATTATCTAACACATGTTTCAATTTCAGGCAGATGTTTTTTTTTCTTTCTCTTTTTTCAGTTATTTTTAGACATTGTATTGTTTAGAGACCATCCATTTTGTCTCTAATTTACAACTACATTGCTAGCCTTCAGTCATTACACAGCCTTCCATGAGATCCATTGATTATAAAGCAATATTTGAATTTCATTGCTGTGTCCTCAATGTTGCTGCTTATTTGTATGTGTACTCCTGTTTAAGTGTAAAGTGGTGTTTATGCAGAGGACATAGAAAGTGATTCCTATTCAGTATTTCATTGTTTGCTAATAATTGGCGTAGAAAGATCCTCCTCGAATATGTTTAGCAGCCCTATGTAGTTATGTAATAACCTGGGTAATATGTTCTTACTTTTAAGGTGGATGGGTTGAACTCACTCCACTCCGTGAAAGCATCTCCCAACCGCTTCACAAAAACAAGCCAAGGCCGGAGTTGGAACACAGGCAATGGCTCTCCAGATGCCATCTGTCTGACAGTGGACAAACCAGGTGTTGTGCTGGTGGGTGTCTGTGTCTACGGAGGAGGGGGCATCCATGAATATGAACTAGAGGTGCTGGCTGATGATGTAAGTGATTATAAAGCATTTTCAGCTTATATTATAGTTTGCATGTCTTCTGACATTGCTTAACAAGTTTCGAAGCTTTGTCATCTCACTGTTTTTTTTTTCTTCTACTTTCGTTCCCTCATCCCTCAGGCGCAGACAGAGCACCCAGGGGACTCCGCACATTCACACAGGTGGACATCTCTTGAGCTGGTGAAGGGTACCTACAGCACTGATGATTCTCCCAGTGATATTGCTGAGATTCGCCTGGATAAGGCTGTGCCACTCAAGGTGCGTAGGCTGTCAAAAAAAACAACACTTATATATAGTGTTGTGTTGAGATCCAGCTTTTACTGTAGCTGTTGTCTGCTGGTCTGTTACACATGCAAATGGTGTCACTGATTAATTAATTCTGCTGCAGGAAGGGGTGAAGTACGCTGTTCGATTGCGAAACTACGGCAGCAGGACAGCCAATGGGGATGGAGGTATGACCACAGTGCAGTGCTCTGATGGTGTGTCCTTCACCTTCAGCACCTGTAGCTTGAGTAGCAATGGGACCAACCAGACCAGAGGACAGATCCCACAGATTCTCTATTACAGGTAAACACAAAGCCATCTGTGTGTAATATCTCATCTCTGAAGTTTTTTTTATTTTTATTTTTTATCTGACTCAATATTTTCTAATGGTTGAAGGAGTGAGTATGATGGGGACCTCCAGTCTCAGCTGCTGAGCAAAGCCAATGAGGAAGACAAGAACTGCAGCAGAGCCCTATCTGTTGTCAGTGCTGTGGTCAGAGCTGCAAAGGACCTGCTTCATAGGGCATTTGCTGTCGATGGTAAGCATAGCAAATTTAGACCTGTATTGCAAAAGCACTGCTAATTGCTGTAGAGCCTCTTAGTTTGACTTTATATCAGATATGTTCAACCTCTCTTAAGTTTTATCTTTGTCTTTTGTTCTTTCCAGTGGATGATATTCCTGAGTTATTGAGTTCCTCCAGCCTGTTCTCCATGCTCCTACCCCTTATCCTTGCCTACATTGGCCCCGTGGCTGCATCTGTACCTAAGGTAAGAGGTCAAAGCAGGAGGGCAAATCCCTCTTTCGGTGCCAAATTTGCTCCTCCTCATGTGGCATTGTGGTGAAATGGCTTCTCTTCCTCATTTAGGCTGCTGTAGAGGTCTTTGGACTGGTTCAGGAGCTGTTACCTGCCGTCTCTGCTCTCAACCAAAAATACGCCCCTCCCACCTTCAATCCCAACCAGTCAACAGACAGCACAACTGGCAACCAGCCTGAGCAGGGCCTGTCCGCTTGCACCACCTCAAACCACTACTCAGTAATGGAGAGTGACCACCCTTACAAGCAAGCAGGTGTCACACAATACAGGGTAAGGTATCCTTTAGAGTTCAAACTGCTTAGCAAGTAACTTACATGTGAAAAAAGTAAGAGACATGATTATAATTTAATTTGAAATTAACCTTGCCTTCTCTCTCACCTTGCCTCAGGTATCGTTCCCAGACTGTGTCCGTTGGACCACCATTGAGTTTGATCCACAGTGTGGCACTGCACAGCCAGAGGATGTCCTGCGTCTGCTCATCCCCAGCCGAACCCTCCACCTGTCTAGCCTGGGGGGCAAACCTCTGATCCATGACACCATCAACACCTGGACTGAGCTAAAGAAGTTCTCAGGCTCCACAGGCTGGCCAACCACTGTCCTCGTGCTGCCAGGTAAGAAAAGCTAAGCAGTTCAACTTTTATTGGATGTGCAGCTTTAATATGTTATGACAGAATCACAAAGAATCCTTCAGTTACAGAATCAACGGCTCTCTATAACATAGTAGTATCGGAATTCAATGTAGAAATGTAGAAAATAAATGTTTTTTGTTATTTTAAAATCCAGACATTTACCTTTGGAAGGCACATAATTGTACAGTCAACCACAAATGGTTGTCATTTGAGGTGCTTGTCAGACTGAAAGCTGAAGTTGTGTCCAACATTAATTGAAAGGGTGAGGAAAGGAATGCTTTTCAGGGACCTCTTCCACAAATTATAGCTCTGCTGTGAGGATTAAACATTTGTCTCCCTTCCTATGTCAGTGGTGTTTACATTCTGGACAGGATTGTAACCTGCTCAGCTAGCATGTACTGCCTGAGCAAGTGTTTCTGCCCAAATTCAACCTGTAAGGCAGCAGCATTTTGTGATGTGCTTCGTAACTTACAGGGTGAACCGAGGGCAGAAAATACTTAGGATGAGATGTGTTGTATGATGTAGTATAAATAAGGTGAGATTCAGTAGTAACACCATTCTCGCAGCTCAGTTATCGTTCATTGAACTTGATTGTTCTCATGAGTGCTTTAATCTGTTTAACGATGTTTTACGAAGCTACTTTGCCACAGCAGAAAGCCATTGTTTTACCAGTGACTACTTACAGAACTCTACCAACCTGTGTTTTCATCCCTTATTGTATTTTTCTGTCCTCCCTAATTTCAGGAAATGAAGTTCTGTTCTCACTCGAAACAGCCTCAGATTATGTCAAAGACGAGAAAGCTTGCTTCTACGGCTTTAAGTGTGTGGCAGTGGGGTACGAATTCAACCCTGGCCCTGATGAGGTACAGACACTCCTCTGTGAAGCATCATGATTAGATCTCGTGACTGTGCTGCATCATGTGTCATCTCTACCATGTCAAAAGTTCTTATTCTTAACCTCTCTGGAATTTCAGGGTATTATCCAGCTGGAGAAAGAGCTTGCCTACCTGGGCAGTGTGTGTGCTGCAGCCCTAATGAAGAAAGACCTGGCCCTCCCTATAGGTATGGAAAAACTGTGGATAAGGAAATTTGCTGGGGCTGTTTTGTATGATGCCATGATACTTTTACTTGTGTCTGCTGGGAACAGAGCAAATAAATCCTGTGTGACATCTTGAGTAAACCATTTTTCAATTTTCAAATATTTTTCTCATAAGGCAATGAATTGGAGGAGGATCTTGAGATTCTTGAGGAAGCCTCTTTACAGGTCTGTTAACTTTTACATTCAGAGATATTCTTTAGGACTTGTAGTCTGTAGCATTTTCTTCTTGCTTAATTCTAATTTCTTTTGCCCTTTACCCAGGTGTGTAAGTCCCACTCAGGGATCCTCGGGAAGGGTCTGGCCTTGTCTCACTCCCCCACCATCCTAGAGGCTCTAGAGGGAAATCTGCCCCTCCATCTCCAAACCAATGAACACTCTTTCCTTGAGGACTTCATCACCTGTGTGCAGAACTCAAGTGGAGGTCGTCTGGCCAGGTAATACTTTGTGTGCAGTTCATGGCAGATTACCTGATGTAGTTTAAGTTTTGATTGATGATTCCCAGGGATCATTGCAAATTCAAGTCTTTTCTCTCCCTGTCTCTCTTCCTTTGTTTTGTCTCATCCAGGTGGCTGCAGCCAGACTCTTATGCCGACCCTCAGAAGACATCTCTGATCCTGAACAAAGATGACATACGCTGTGGATGGCCAACTACTGTGGTCGTACAGACCAAAGACCAGTATGGAGATGTGGTGCATGTTCCCAACATGAAGGTCCAGATTATTGCTTTGCCTTTTCAGCTTCCAATATAAAATAACATAGTAGTTTGTTAAAGTTGTTACTAACCATGTCACACCTTTCTGATTTGTTTTCCTTGGTTTCATGTATAGGTGGAGGTAAAGGCTGTGCCTGTTTCACAAAAGAAGTCAATGCAGCCTGAGAATTTGAAGAAGCTGCAGCGGCTACCTGGAAGCTCCTCCCCTTCGTCCTCTGGCCCCGACCTTACCTTTGGAGGTCTGCCAATGCCCAAGCTGGAGGCCACGTACGAGCCCATGATTGTGAAAGAAGCTCGATACATTGCTATTACCATGATGAAGGTCAGTCTCGTGGAACTGGCTCATCACTCACTCACAAACTCTCTTGTTTCATTGTTTCTTGTGTCATTTAAAAGGCTGCAGATTCTTGTTTGCTACCTATAGCAGTTTACACCTGCAGTTGTAGACATGTCAGTGTTGTCAGCTATTGAAAAAAACATATTAGCAGCTGCAAAGTTAACATGTGCGCCAGTTACACCTTCAGTAGCTGCTCTTTTTTTTTTTTTTGTATGTTTATACTCTGTCTTTTTTAGGCATATGAAAACTACTCCTTTGAAGAGCTGCATTTTGCTTCCCCCACCCCAAAGAGGTAAGTGAGGCAATGCAGAGAAAATAAAATTACCAGTAAGATACAATCTACTTATTGACCACTTCCCGCACAGACCCAGTGAGAATATGCTGATTCGTGCCAACACTGATGGAACCTACAGCGCCAACTGGACTCCAGGAGCAGTAGGCCTCTATACGATCCACGTCACCATTGATGGCATTGAAATAGGTACGTCAGTGTAAATGTCTCTTAGAACAGCCCGTTTGTCCACTGAAGTATTTCCCATATTGATTGATATTTTTAAAAATGTACAGGCCTTCAGAATGGACAATAACCCGCCATATTTTACAATGACTTTTTCATGTAGATGCTGGTTTGGAGGTAGAAGTCAAAGACCCTCCCAAAGGCATGATACCACCTGGAACTCAGATGGTGAAGCCAAAGGCTGAACCTCAGCCTAGCAAGGTGAGCTTTTTCTTTTGATTACCCAACAGGTGCATGTACATGCACATAAATACACCTATAAAATGTATGCATGCTTGCACTCACCCATCAAATACAACTCAACAGAGACCAGAAACATCCTGCCTTGCCTCGTACCTGTCAACACCAGTTCATAACTATAGCCACTTTAACCGAACGCTTACCCTAAAAGCTTCATTAAGCAATATTTCGATGTAAATGCTGCTGCAGTGAGAAAGAGGAGTTAATATTGCCGGTTTGCACTGTGTGCACCTTCTTTTGGTTTTCTGTCTAACAAACACAACAAATGCTGCTCCCTAGAAAGGAATGGAGACTAAGATACTGTATCTGTCCGCTACAAGGTGGTGGGGAACCAAAATCCACAAATTGCTTGCTAAGATGTTCCTCATAACTTGATGAGGTTCTCTAAAGGACTCCTCGCATCCTTAACACCACCTATTTGACCTGTTGCCCTATGGCAGGTGCTACAGGACCATCAAATCACAAACCACCAAGACAGTTGCTTTTCCAGGACCATAGACACACTAAACTCTAACAGCTAATGTCCAATATGATGACTGTATTCCTACAGCAATCTACTACTACTGGATATAGTGCAGTTATTACATATATTCTAGTGCAATAATTACACTCATTTATTTTACCTGTTCTTTTAGAACCTGTTTTGTTGGCTGTGGTTGTTTGTTTGCTGAGGATGTTTTGTTTCCCCGTGTCCTTTAATGCACTAATCACAAGTAGTGCTTCTAATTTAGTTGTATTCTGTACAATGACAATAAAGGCTTTCTATTTCTATTTCTGTTTCTATATATTAAGACTAATGACTGAGAGTTTGGTCTTTCACAATACTCAAGTTATACTGTGCATGTAAACATACTGACTACTGATGCTGTATCTCAGTCAAGTTGCTGAGATCGATTATAACTCTATCTTTTAAAAAGTAACAAAAGAGTGATCAAAATTACTTTTAAAGTACACACACAGAGAATGCACTAAACTGATGGTAGGCATGTTGGGGTCATCATCATTTTGTGAAACTTGCGGCATTTTGATTTTGCACTCCATAATGGGGAAACAAGCAACAATATCGCAATACGCCTCAAATCAACACTGTGTATCCTCCTTCGGAACGTGTGTTCTATGGTTTTTCCATGCACCAGTAGAGATGTAGATGGGGAAATCTGGGTTAACACAGAGTTCCACTGACTGGTGCTACTGAAAATAGAGCTGCCAAAGTTTCCTCATCTTTTGCTGTGTGGATGTGTGTCCTTGGAAGCAGGCTCTGTGTGGATTAATGCATGCAATCGCCCACTGTCAACTTGTCCTGCTTCCTCTTCTTTCTCCTCCTGCTGCACTTCTTGTCTTTTTTTTTCCTTTCTGTTCTTTGCTCCTGCGGCTCACAGTCTCCATCTCCCCTCTGCTTCTCTCAGGTCCGCAAATTTGTGTCCAAGGACAGCGCAGGCCTGCGTGTGCGTAGTCACCCCTCCCTGCAGAGTGAACAAATAGGCATAGTGCATGTCAATGGCACCATCACTTTCATTGACGAGGTAATTGACTTTAGACTAGGCAGAATATAAGTTATGTTATGTAAGTATACTAGCTGGAGCACTGTCCACTTTTATTCTATCTGTATTTCTTCTTCTTTAAATCAGTAAGGACAGAAACATAACTATTTCAATCCTAGCGTTTTTGCCTAGATTAATATTTTTAAGTAATTTGAGTCTTCTTAGTTGGTTTCTGTGTATTATGTAATGCCCTCTCTCAGTAATGATTACTACTTTCTTTCAAAGCTTATAAATTTGTTGCCCTTACTTTATGTTGCTTCATACTCTTGCAAGGCACTCTGAGGCTACAGGAAAGGCTCGAATGCCCGCACCATATATCTAATGGATGTAATTGATTTAAATCCAAAATTTAAATTGTAGCATTCAAAGCACGTACTTAATAATAGCACTGTGATGAAATAGGTATTCAGTATATTCACCAGTCATGCACAGTATCTGCGCTCTCACCCTTTGGTAGCAACACTAGTGACATTTCTCTATATGTATCACTTGTTCTGTGCTGTAACCTCAACTTACAGTCCTCTAATTTGACTTTCCTGCAGCCTCAAGAGTGTTGTGAGCGAGTGTGAGTGTGTGTGTATGTGTGTGTGTATGTGAGGGTGCTGCCCCTCCTGTTTCCATAGTAACAGGATGGCATGGCTGTGCTCTGCTCTGTTGCTTGTTTTCCCGTAGATCCACAATGATGATGGTGTGTGGCTCAGGCTCAATGATGAAACAGTAAAGAAGTATGTCCCCAGCATGAATGGGTACACTGAAGCCTGGTGCCTCTCTTTTAACCAGCACCTGGGCATGAGCCACTGGTCCCAGCCGACGTAAGTAGAAGAAGGCCTGCTGAGCAGTCTGACTCAGTTTGATGGTAAAGAGAGGCTCCTGCGCTGTTCATTTGGGGCAAAGCTCAGAGGCCATCTTTGTTGTTTAATTTCAATGGGTTTTCAAGGACTTACTTGTGTTTGGCACCCACACCCCAAATGTCTTCAGAGCATGGTAAACTGAGAACTTTATCAGTGAAAGTATAACTACTGGGGTGTTCTCTTGCATGAAATATCTATGTAAGCAAGACTGAGTATGAAACATTCACTAACACACTGTGTAAAGGAACAGCAGCTGGGAGTATGCATTAACTCATATTCAAGGCAAAACGTTATCCATTACGCGACTATTTCTCTTGTGTTTAGTTGACACATCACTTGTAAATGCTCACATGCTTAGGGTAATATTTTAGTGTATTGAAGTGAACCCTAATGGTAAGGAATTGACAGGCAAGGAGAAAGGCAGTAAGGAGCAATTTCTAATTTGCGGTTATCTGCACTGTTGAGTCTTCTTTTTCTTCATTGCTCACTCACAATTCATGAAAACTGGCACACTGCAGCATGTGATAACAAGGGTTTCTTCTGCATTTTTGCCCATGCCACAAAACCGCCCTAATATGCAACAGAACCAAATATGAAAGCTACTGGGTATAATTTAAGACATGAATATTGTAGTAACAGGAAAGTATCAGACAGATTTTAGATGTTAATATCTAGGTGGTTTTCTGTCATGAAGCAATCACTGGTCCACAGAGTGTCATTGGAAATTGTACCTCATCGTTTCATAATTCCACCCTCGCATTGGGATGCTTTTAGGTGCTAGGAGGCTTCCATGTAAGGTCTCTGTCTGAACAGCATGACACACTACATCATCCAAGTGGGGAATTTTTGAAGTTTTTTATGTGTATTTCATTTGGTCGTGG
>BRZM01000012.1:701989-870849 GCA_033238685.1 Lates japonicus | reverse complement strand
TTAAGCTTATAAATTTGTGCCCTTACTTTTGTATTGCTTCATGCTTGCAAGGCACTCTGAGGCTACAGGAAAGGCTCGAATGCCGCACCATATATCAATAGATGGTGATTTAAATCAAAATTTAAATTTAGCATTCATGCGTACTTAATAATAGCTGTGATGAAATAGGTATTCGATATATTCACCAGTCATGCACAGTATCTGAGCTCTCACCCTTTGGTAGCAACACTAGTGACATTTCTCTATATGTATCACTCGTTCTGTGCTGTAACCTCAACTTACAGTCCTCTAATTTGACTTTCCTGCAGCCTCAAGAGTGTTGTGTGCGAGTGTGAGTGTGTGTGTATGTGTGTGTGTGTATGTGTGAGGGTGCTGCCCCTCCTGTTTCCATAGTAACGGATATGGCATGGCTGTCCTCCTGTATTGCCTTTTTCCGTAGATCCTGATGATGGTGTGTGCTCAGGCTCAGCCAGTGAAACAAGTAAAGAAGTATCAATTTCCCAGCATGAATGGGTACACTGAGCCTCTCCACCCCAGCAGCACCTGGGCAGGAGCCTGGTCCCAGCCGGTAGTAGAAGAGCCTGCTGGGCAGTCTGACTCGGTTTGATGGTAAAGAGGCTCCTCTTGTATTCATTGGGGCAAGCTCCAGAGGCATCTTTGTTGTTTAATTTCAATGGGTTTCAAGGACTTACTTGTGTTTAGCACCCACACTAATGTCTTCAGAGCATGGTAAACTGAGAACTTATCAATGAAAGTATAACTACTGGGGTGTTCTCTTGCATGAAACATCTATGTAAGCATAGAGACTAGTATGTTGTTCACACAACACACTGTGCAAAGGAACATGGCTAGAGACATGCATGCGTGGCACTCATATTGACCCAAAAAGCTAACCATTACGTGATGGCTTTGTTTAGTTGGACACATCATGTAAATGCTCTGTGCTTAGGAAATATTTGATGAACTGATGCAGGAATTGACAGGCAAGGAAAAGGTAGTAAAGGAGCAATTTCATCCTGTGGTTAGTCTGCACTGTTGGTCTTCTTTTTTCTTCATTGCCTCCTCACAATTCATGAAAACTGGCACACCACATGTGATAACAAGGGTTTCCTCTCGCATTTTGCTCCATACAAAGCGCCCTAATGGAACCAAATAAGGAAAGTTACTGGGTATAATTTAAGACACTGAATATTGCAGTAACAGAGAAGTATGAACAGGCAGGATGTTAATATCGGTGTGGTTTTATCGTAAACAATCACTGGTCCTGAAAGTGTCCCAATGGGAGTATTACCTCTACCTTCTGAACCACACTTTGCATTGGGATGCTTTAGGTGCTAAGGAGGCTTCCATGTAAGGTCTCTGTCTGAACAGCACATTTCACATCATCAAGTAGAATTTTTTGGAAGTTTCTTTGTATTGTATTTCATTTGGTCGTGGTTGGAAATAATGTCCTCTAGTTTTTAAGTGAACTTTCAATTCTTCTTCTGCCTACAACTGGGTTTCATATTTTAATGCATTTTGATTCTCGCTTATTGTAAAGTGACAGGCTGTGCCTGTGTTTACGATCCCTCATGTTGCCTGCTCAGTGCTCACAAGTAGCCTATCTGACACCAATTAAGATTCTATCTCTCTTTTCACTTTCATAATAACCTCATAAATTCCAGAAGAGTCATTATTTTTTTTTCTTCCAAAAAATACATTTTCCCCATCTGTTTCTCTCCTTACTCGGGTCGTCTACTGTTTCTTGGCTGTCTCTCTGTGATCTGTTGCTCAGAATGTCTTTAATGCTGTGAGGAGTCCGGATATCGGCTTTTTGTGGACCCCATTAGCTATTCCACCACAGGTGAGTTGTGTGAAGGAGGATGATAGTTTGGCTGCCCATAACATCATTTTATCACCATTTGCTCTACTTGCTCTTGAACCCTTGTGACATTGCGTTTCCCAATTAATCAGGCATAGAGGTTGATCTACAGTTGCATGGTTGTGTGTAGTGATGATATAGTATGTCAGCGGCTGCTGCTCTTACAGGTACTGCAGTATTCATTTGGGATTTTTGAATAATTATTGTTCAAGCTTGTATGTTGCATGGGGTTGAAGATGCTAATATCCCAGTCTGCCCATGAGGTCTTGTTTGAAAAACATGGAAATGATCCTGTATCAACAATGCATGTGCCTCCCTTTAGATCATTATAAAATAAGTGGGCATTCACTTAATTTGGTATGTCCACTGTCTATCAGTCATTTAAATTACATTAATTGTTGGTGAATGAATATTGAAATGTGAACCCTAAAGACCTTTTTGGAAATATACTTGTTGGTTTACGTAGTTAGATAAAAAGAATAATAGCTCTCTGTCCAGTAAATGTGAGCTGGGTTGGCCAACAGCATAAAGACTGGAAACAGAGAGACCTAATTAGCTCTGCCAGAAAGTGACAAAATGAGCATATCCAATTGCCCAGAGCTTACTAATGGATACATTATATGTCATTTTATTTAATCCCTTCAAAACCAAAGTGTAAAAGCAGCAAGATGTGGTTTTACAGGGGTTAGGGTTAGACTACTAATTTGCTAGGAACAGCCAGTATCCCCACACATAACTGCCTTGTTTTTGTTTTTTTGTACAAATTAAACAAAATGTGAGGCTTTCTGTTTCCTCCTGTTTCCCAGTATTTATGCTAAGCTACCTGCCTGCTGTTGCCTCTTGGCAAGAAAAGTTTTCTAAAATGGTGGCTGTTGTTTTAAGTACTTTTAGGACCACACAGCACATGTCAAGTGCTCTTGATTTATGATTTATTGCTGTAATATTTATTTGCTCTTGGAGGAGGCTTCATACTTTTTAACAAAGGTAACCATAATTTACTCTGAGGAAGTTTGACTGAGCATACATGCTCTTTACAGCTCCCTATTACACACTGCTAACAGTGGCTTTTTCACTCTAATAATTCAGGACACATTGTGAGCCTAGCCCTAGTCTTTCATATTTTTTTTAGCCTGTTGATGTTCTCTACTTCTAATCAACCTCTTACCTCTTGCAGGAGGTCAGGGGCCAATCGGAGGCGTAAAGGTGGCAGCTGCCCTTCCCATGAGGCCCCCATTCGGGTGCAGAACAGGGCAGGGCAGGGCGGCGGCCCGGGGCTTTATAAGGTAGTGAAGACCGGCCCCTCTGGTCATAACATCAGAAGCTGTCCAAACCTTAGGGGTATCCCCATTGGAATGTTAGTACTTGGCAACAAGGTCAAGGCCATAGGCGAGGTACGCACTCACCCCAAATAATGCAATGTGTTTTTTGTGGCTGGAGATGAATAAATCAGTCTGTCTAGATCACGGAATGTACTATAGCTGATGCTAGCTGGTTTTTGGCCTAAACTCTCAGAAATTAGAGCTCCCTGTTTTTTCCTTAATTGATTTTGAATGTAAAGAATGTAATGTCTCTTTCTAAGGGGAATACATCAAGTGCTTCTGGGTGTGGGTGTGTGTTCTGTATCTTTCCACTCGTTGAGGTCTAATCAACTCCTGTGGCTGCATAATTTTTTTGCGTGCTTCCTGACTTACTAATTTCAGTTTGTCTATAAATCCATTGCAGTTTCAGGGTGTCATATTCAGCTGACTCGAGACTTCTCGAGTCTGATCACAAAATGCTGGAGCCGCTCTGTGCCTTGCACTGTGTCTTTCTTGCACTCTTACAACAACTCTCTCAAAATATTTTGAACTTTCTCAATGGTCTTTGACTTGGTGATGAGTGGTGACCCCTCCCCCTCTTTTGGATATGACCTGTCATTGGGTGCTGTGGTGTGTCATGCTGTTCAATAGTTTGTTCTCTGAGCCTGTACTGGATGATGCCCTGTCTAGATCTGAGGTGTGCGGCACATACCTTGCATCTGTGTGTGTTTTTCCAAAATGATAATATTTCAGGAAGTTGAGAAAAATACAACCTCTTGCATTTAGCTTTCAATTAGATACCCATTTAGAGTAAGTTTTCTATTTCATTTTAGCTACGTCAGTTTTGTCCTGCAGTGTCTGCTAATATACAAAATCAGTTTCATGTGATCTACTGCTGTGTGTTTTGTATGTGTCAATCAGATGAAATGAATGTTTGCATGTTAGTGATCTACTCTAGTAGGATTTGTGCCATGGTTTTATCTGTGCAATAATAACATGGATGGACAGGGGGTTGATATGGAAAATGGCTGCAACTGGTTTTTAATAGACGAGGGCCAGGCAGAGTGTGCAAGAGTTCAGTGTGTGTGAGTAAGGATAAAGAGTGTTATTTGTGTATCAGGTGGTCAACTCAGAGGGGACCTGGGTTCAGCTTGATAAGAACAGTGTAGTGGAGTTCTGTGAGAGCGATGAAGGAGAGGCCTGGTCATTGGCCAGAGACCGCGGGGGAAACCAGTACCTTCGCCACGATGACGGTAAGTCACAGCTTGACCTTAGGAAAAAAAAAACCAGTGGGAAAATTTTGAACCTCACTTAACACAATCTAATTTACTCTCATAGAACAAGCATTGCTTGAGCACGGGGCCCAGACCCCACCACCCAGCCCTTTCTCTGTGCAGGCCTTCAACAGGGCCACAACTTCAAATGGAGCACAGGGCTTTGACTATGGCATCTCCAACAACAAAGGTGAGATCAACTAGAGTAGGTTTTAAGTGACAACATTTTGCAAACATATCCTCAACCTGCATATCACCTTGCTTTTAACATCATCACATTCTTTGACTCTGTTCATTTACATTTGAATTTTTTAAGTCCTCTGGATTCAGTCAGAGATTTTAAGTGATGTTTCTGCATTACTATTGTATATCTCACCTCTAACTTAACTCTGTCCACTTGTGCTGCTTTATTTAGCGTACACTTTCTCACTTTTGACTGAGGCTCACAAATAGTTTAATGCATTACACCATTGTAATTGAATAATTGGGTCCATGTGGTAAGGCTACTTAGAACACTTTTTGGGTGCTGATGTTTGGGTCGGTCAGTCCCTTTAAAGTCACTGATGCCATCGGTCACTGGTCTATCGTTTTTTTATTTATGCATGCCTTATATTGTGTCTACTGTCGGTATTTCATGCCTAACATCTTGGCAATGTCAGGCATACGTCTGTGTCTGTGTGCATGGGCCAGTCGGTGTGCTTCCACTCATTTGGACTACTATGGGCTTCCTGTAGTTGGGTACTGTGGGCTAGCCCAATGCAGATAACTGGCCTCGATCACGTCTCTTGTGATTTAACCCTCTACCCTGTGTTAATTCAGCAGTACATTTAGGAAACATTTAATCATTTACATAATCACTGTTCTCTTCAAAATGTGCATGAGTACTGAGAACATCGCCTTAATGAACTCATCAGTTTTGCGACTTCATCAAAGATCGGCTCGCTCCAAACATGTCTGTCTGTCTTTCTGCGTGTATATTTTGCTGACGCTGTGTCAATTTTCTCAATTTACGGCTTTTCTCTTCTTCACTTGGCTTGAGAAAGGAGGTTGATCTGTTGAGACACTTAGCCATGCCAATCAGAGCCATGGTCATGCAAATAAAGATACAAAATACTGTACAAAGTTACCTCACAATGCTTGCTGTTCTAGTAGATTAAAGGCCCCTGTTGCACTGGATAAAAGCCAGATGCAATTTCATGCTTTTGTTTACACCAAGATGCAATGATGTGTCTTGGTTTGGCAGATCTCAAATCTGATTGCCCCTAACTTGCTTTTACCATGCTAAATGCAAAAGGGGTAAAAGACACGTGGCTTGCCCAACAGGGGCTGCTCTATTCCATTTCCGAGACATACTGTCTTGCTCTGTCACCAGCAGGTTGAATGTTTGTTCAAGCCCTCAGGAGGCTGCAGGCCTTTGCAACTCTAGGTCAAGGTCACAGCTTCTCCTGAAACCATCTTATGGAAGGTTAAGATAATCCTTTATTAGTCCCACAATGGGGAAATTTACAAAAACTACGTCACCCAACGTGGGGCTCGAACCCACGACCCTGAGATTAAGAGTCTCATGCTCTACCGACTGAGCTAGCCGGGCTCTGAATCCCTGTCGGATCCAATGTGCTGTGACACAGCATTATCAGTGGGCGACCTTCAGACTGGTCCACAGAAAGGCACCAGCCTTTGACAAAGCACTTTGAGCAAGTTGGAGGGCAACCTTATTGACGGGTCTCTCAGGCTTCAGTGCTCAGTCATGGTGGTTGATTTTCCCATCTCGGCTTCACTTGGGAAAGTCTCCCATTTCTGCCTCCGACAGTTGATGAAATGGCGATGGATGATAACTTCAGAATATCTCTTCAGAATCTTACATTGAAGACTCCATGTCAAAAGCTACATTTTGTTACTATGTTTTGTATCTGGTCTGTGAACAACTGAACTAGGCACTGAACAACAGTTGTATCAAGAGATTGGGAGACTTCAGTGATAAGTGGCAAGAGGCTTTGAACAAGGACCGATGCAGTGTCAGCTTAATATACAGTATATGGAGAAAAGTCGATTTTTCCCCCTTCACATGTCTTTGGATCTTCTAATGTGATCATGCAGGCTTTCTTGTGATTCTTGAAATTACCGCATATGAAGAGACCCTGCTCTGCCCTTCCCTCAACAAATCTTTTCCCCAGATAGTTGTGAAATGGGAGGAGCTGCTGGTTCTGGAAGGATTTTTTTCAAAACACTGTTTAGTCTTATTTGAAAGTTTTCTATGATATTCTCAGTGTTCTTCAACATAGAAACACTGCATATTTTAGTAATCCTTTACCTTTTTATAATGTGACCATCAGATATTTTTTTAAAAACAGTTTCTGTTAACTCTGCTTTTTTTTATTGTTGTGGTATGGCAAATGGCACATACCTGTTTCTTTTGACTTTTTAACCAAAGAATCAGAAGATTCCTGACACAGCTGCTCACCTGTATTTCCCTCACTTCTCCTTCAACCAGCAGAGATTCATGTTCATTCTAACCTTCGGAAGTCCCACAGTTACCAATCATCCAACGCTGTCGATGCAGAAAATGAACAGAACAGAATCTCTAGGACCCTGGATGCCTGTAATAGCTCCTCCCATTCCGCACATCTATTGTGTTATGGGAGATGACTGGATGACTGACTGATAGAAAATGAACAGTGAATGACCCTCACCCCCCTTTGGAAACCGCAAACCGTAGTATAAGCTGTAGTTTTTTCCCCTTCCTCTGTCTCCATGTTTGCAGGTGACCGGTTGAGTGCCATACTGAATTCCATTCAGTCTGGGCCTTTCCTCTCAGCAGCTCCCTCCTCCTCCGTATTTGAGCAAGCCGCCCAACCTCCCTCCTCCTCCTCCCTTGTCCACAGCCCATTTGTGTTTGGACAATCCCCCTCCCAACTGTCTCAGCCACAACCACAGCTTCTGAGTAAGTCTGTCCTGCTTTCTGACAGCGCTTGCTTGCACAGGTGTTGTTCCTTTTTCCTCACAGCTTTTTGTTCTCCAGATTCGTTCTCTATTTGTGTTATTTTATGTTTTTTTTTTTTTTTCCTGGGGAGGGAAGCAGCGATGTGTGACACATAACGGTGCAGTTATGTTCTACAATGCAGAAATATCCATAACAAGCCAACATGTCTATTATTCAATGTTTAAATCTTGTTTCAAAAAAACAAAAAGCAAGTCAGTTGACACTGCCTTCAAAAAATATATATTCACAGGTATTTTCTCTTGTTTTGGAAAACAAGATTTCAAACTTAAATACTAGACTAAACACCTTGTTAAGTGATATTTTTTTTTTTGCTGCGTGCTGAGGTAATAGGCTGAGTTGCTTATCTTTCTGCTTGCTTTCTTGTTTAGTGTGCCTCTCCTCCTCCGATTCATCTTCTTCATTGCTGCTTTAACATAAGAACTGCATCTTCCATCCTCGATTAACACCTTTTTTTCCATTTCCTGCCTCAACCAGCCCAGGGCTTCACTGCAAATGTAAACAACTAAATAGTTGTTCGTTTTCAGTCACCAATAACCTCCAAAAACAACTAAAATTCACATCAGTAATGATTTTACATACAGCGGATATTCTTAATTTGTTCTCCCACAGGATAATTCAAATAAAAAAATAACACAGTTTAAAACAAATTATCTTACAACAGGATCCAAAAAATCTGACTTTTTTAGCCTGTACAGCTCCCTTTCTCCCTCTCTGTTTTCTTCTGTATGGTGACTTTCTCTCTATTTGTGGTAATCTTTTTTTTCTTTTCTTTACCTGGTTCTATTTCTTATGGAGATGTCATGGGGAAAAATAATTGATGCGTCCTGTAACTTATCACTGTCATGCCATTAGTCTTGTCTTGCATATCCATTCACACTCTCACTGTGGATATACTTTTAAACACGTTGTGTTATTTTTGAGATGCCCTATATGGATTATTGTGCTGTAAAATCTTTGATATTGAAGATGTTTCTAAAATGTAAGGGCACTGGAGCGCTTCATAAATTTCTCTGTCGTCTTCTTCAAACTCCTGGCTGACACAAGATAGACAAAATGCATATTCAGTCAAGAGCACAAAATTATAAAGAATGTGCACCATTATAAAGAATGTGTTTTTTTTTTCTCCATGGCACCCCTAGGGCTCTGTAATTTCTCTTTTCTTCTTCTATAAGTGTTTCTCTCTTCACGTCTATTAATTTCTCTATCTATCTATTTATCACTCCTCCACTTCAAAGTGTTGTCCCTCTGCCTCTTTCTATTTCACCCTCTTGACTTGACCCCATTGCCTCTGTGCTTTCTTTCTTTCTCTCTGTGGTGGCCTACTTGCATTCCATGCCTTGTTTGTTTACCTGCTTCACTGTTTCCCGCTGTAGATGGTTCATCTCGCAGCCTTGCTTCTCGCGAACGTGTGCACAAAAGCAATGTGTCCGTGGCTGGGCATGGTACTGCTCTCTCATCTCTCGCTCTAAGGCAAAAGGGTGGGTAATCACAGCACGCATACCTCCCTCAGACTGCACAGAGGGTGGGTAGGAACTCCTGAAAAAAAAACATGACAGCTTCTGTTGTGAATTATAATGTAATCATAGGCATGAGCATCTTGTGAGTTTTTAATCTTAAGTTCAGTTTAAAATGAGGTAGAATTTAAATGCCACAGATTGAAATTCAGACAATTTTAGGATCTTTGCTGTCACTAGAATAACTGCCTGGTTTCTGGTCAACACCAAAGCTCGATCCATTATTAGTAGAGGAGATCCCAGAACTGGGCTGGAATCCATCTTTCATCAGCTCCTCCATGGTCCCCTAGCTATCCTCATTCATATTAATGTTTTTCTGGTAATAGACTAAGCTGTGGGAGTCACCAAAGTTTGTTTTTAAGAAAATGTATCACTCACCGTTGTCATTTGCTTTACAAGGTATAACATCTTCCACCTTTTGGACCTAAGTTCTCTGTCTTTCTGCCCTTCATTTCACTTTACCATATCTTTTTAACATTGTATTTTGGTTTTTCTCTCAGATGTTGTATCTAGAGTTACAGTAAATGGTTGACCACTGATGATGCCTTGTTTTGTGGCGTAACTGTGTTTGAATTATTAACATATAGGCGAACGAGGGAGCATCATGTCCGCTGCCCGGCCCATGTCCCCAGCCTCCAAACACCGTCAGGAGAATCGCTCGCCCAAACAGGAGAGTCGGGGAAGCCGCTCATCCGAACAGAGCAGGGTCAAGACGGGCGAGGGTGGACTCTCAGCCAGTGAGGCCCTCATCCTGCGGTCAGACACGGCCAAATTGAGGTCTGACTCTCATAGTCGCTCTCATTCGCCCAATCACAACACTCTGCAGGCTCTGAAGGCAGATGGTAGAACCTCTGGACTTCGGGCTGAATCCCCAAACCCTGGCTCTCGCTCCTCTTCTCCTAAGCAAAAAAGTGTATCCTCCTCAGGCAGGTCGAGTCCCTCCAACACCTCCTCCCAGCACTCCTCCTCAACCCACCACGACAAGAACCTCCCACCGAAAGTTAGTCCATCTTCCAAAACCCGGCTAGACCCTCCCAGGGAGAGATCCAAATCAGATTCATACACTCTGGACCCAGACACACTCAGAAAAAAGAAGGTTCCACTCACAGAGCCACTTAGAGGCCGATCTACCTCCCCTAAACCCAAACTGTCTCCTAAAGATCCAAATAAAGGTGTGATCAGTAATGCAGAGAACCGTGTTCCTTCTCCACATGTAACCCAAGAGAACCTCCACAGTGAAGTAGTGGAGGTATGCACCTCTAGCGCTCTCCTCTCCAACGATGATGGCAATGATGAGAATGTGGAGGTCCGCAGTGCTGAAGAAGGTTCATGTAAGGTGCATTTCAGTATCGGCAAAGCCCCTGTCAAAGAGGAACTAGAGAGCCGCTCTTCACCTAAAGTCAGCCGCAAAACCTCCAGTCGACACACCCGCCCTAAGAAGGACAAATCTGGGCCTCTCTTTAAAGGTGAGAGTACATCAAGGGTCACGGAGCCCGCCAAACAGGCCATGTCACCCTCTGTGGCTGAATGTGCACGAGCAGTCTTCGCAGCATTCCTTTGGCATGAAGGTATTGTCCACGATGCCATGGCCTGCTCCTCCTTCCTCAAGTTCAACCCAGACTTAACCAAAGAGCATGCCCCAATCCGCAGTTCTCTGGGAGGACAGGGTGCAGAGGAGAAGGAAAGTAAGTTAAAGAACCGCCACTCTTTAGAGATTTCCTCTGCACTTAACATGTTTAACATTGCTCCACATGGCCCAGACATCTCCAAAATGGGCAGCATCAACAAAAACAAGGTACTGTCCATGCTGAAGGAACCTCCGTTGCCAGAGAAGTGTGAAGATGGGAAAGGAGAGGCCGTCTCTTATGATATGACTTCTCATCCCTCTATGAGGGCAAAGTCAATCTTACCGTTAACATTGCAGCATTTGGTGGCGTTCTGGGAGGACATATCAATGGCCACCATCAAAGCAGCAACCCAGAACATGATCTTCCCCAGCCCGGGCTCCAGCGCCATCTTAAAAAAGAAGGAACACGAGAAAGACAGCAAAAAAGCAAAGAAGGAGAAGAAGAAAAGGGAGAAGGCAGAGGTGCGTCCAAGAGGGAATCTGTTTGGAGAGATGGCACAGCTTGCGATGGGTGGACCGGAGAAAGACACTATCTGTGAGCTGTGTGGGGAATCTCACCCTTACCCTGTCACGTACCATATGAGGCAGGCTCACCCAGGTAAGAATTCAGAAAGTCTTGATTAGAGTTTTATGTTTAGGTATAAATGCATAAGTCATTCAAATAGTCTTTTAGTATGACAGTTTCACACTACAGTTTTGATATAAATGGTATAAATTCAAAATGTGTTCTGTGCTTTTAACATCCCTCCTTGTATTTCCGTGGCAGGGTGTGGACGCTATGCTGGAGGCCAGGGCTATAACAGTATTGGCCACTTCTGTGGCGGCTGGGCCGGGAACTGTGGAGATGGAGGCATAGGAGGCAGCACCTGGTACCTGGTCTGTGATCGCTGCCGTGAGAAATACCTCAGAGAGAAACAGACTGCTGCCAGGGAAAAGGTACCCCACTGCTCCTGCAAGGTTTTAGCGCTTAAATTCCTCTTTCACTGAAACACTGTCAGCTTTTGCCATCGCACTGACTACTTGAACCAAATCCAATCTGCATGGTCTTTCCTAGGTGAAACAATCAAGGAAGAAACCTCTGCAAGTGAAGACGCCGAGGGCGCTGCCCACAATGGAGGCTCACCAGGTGATCCGGGCAAACGCTCTGTTCCTGCTGTCCCTCAGCAGTGCCGCCGAGCCCAGCATGCTGTGCCACCATCCTCCCCGGCCCCTGCATTCCCAGCTGCTTCCCAGCCTCAAGGAGGGCGTGTCGGATGAACTTCCCAATAAAATGGGCTGCCTCTACCTACAGACATTAGCTAGGTAGCTAATAGCTCAGTTAATAATAGGTTGCCTTTTATAGATGAGAACATTTTATAGTAATGTGCTTTTGTGTAACGATTTGAGTCGCTCTCACTATCCTCTCATTCCCCAGGCAACAAACAGAGAACTTTGGGGCCTATCAAGATGATAACCTCTTCCAAGATGAGATGAGGTATTTGCGCTCCACATCTGTTCCTGCGCCCTACATTTCAGTCACCCCTGACGCCTGCCCCAATGTGTTTGAGGAACCCGAGAGCAACATGAAATCAATGCCCCCCAGGTAAAAAAAAAAAAAACGTACTTGTCCTATTTACTTAATTACTTCCACTTTCCATCATTAGTGTACTTACAAAATGAGTAAATCCCTGCCTTTAATTACTTACTGCTGTTAATTTTCTCTTGGCACCACCTTCTACAGTTTATTAGCTAAATAGACATACATTCTAAATATTCAGTACAACAATAATGTTTTATAGTCATTGAAATATTTTATTTTATTTCCCCAGAATAATGGGTGTACAGAGCAGATAATGCCATTTTTTCAGGCACATCCATGCAGATATATGCCATCCTCTCTGCCTCCCTCTCTCTCCCTTGCATCCTATACAGTTTGACAGCAAGCACACTCACATATTGTTCAGAAAATGTGCCTTAATTGTTATGCCTCCTTATAATGACCACCCTCTTCGTACACAGTACAAAAGAGCCTGGATGCTTCATTTTTGTTTTAGGGATAAATTAAGTTGTTTATGTCAATGAAAGCAAACTATTTTTAAAGTTTATTTATTAAATTACTGCCAAAATCTGTTCACATCTATACATTCATCCAGCTCCTCTTCACCCCCTCAATATTTGCTGAAAAGGAACACACACTGTTCAGAAAATATAATTAATCCAGAACTATGATAAAAGTCAGAAAAGATCTTGATGTTTTATAAGATATTTTAATTTGAGGTTAAACAGTACTTCTTTGTGTTTGTCTTTATGGGCTGTCTTTCAGTCTTGAGACCAGTCCAATCACAGACAGCGACACAGCTAAGCGAACAGTGTTTCAGAGGTCTTACTCAGTCGTAGCCTCAGAGTATGACAAACAGCACTCGCCCTCTCCGGCCCGGGTCAAAGCCGTGCCCAGGCGCAGGGTCCATAGTGGTGATGCAGGTAAACACCCATAATTTTTAAGAGATTATCAGTGATACTTAACGTTAAGCGAGTTACAGCATCATCTGTAACACTGATGTGCTTTGTCCCACATTCAGAGGTGGGCTCTTCCCTGTTGAGGCACCCGTCTCCAGAGCTCTCTCGGCTGATCTCGGCCCATGGCTCCCTCAGTAAGGGGGAGAGGAACTTCCAGTGGCCTGTCTTGGCTTTTGTTATCCAGCACCATGACCTGGAGGGCCTGGAGGTGGCCATGAGGCATGCACTGAGGAAGTCTGCCTGCAGAGTGTTTGCCATGGAGGTACAGCTATCTGGACTGCAATATCTGTCTCAATCTCAGAGCTCAATCATACTTTAATTACTGCTTATTATATAGCAGTGACTCAGGATTATAGGCAATTAGTTTGCTGGATATTATGAGTGAATCAATTAGATTTGTATGCTAAATTAGCTAATATATTTTAATTTGACTCCATTATTGTCTCTGTGTAATAATAAGACTAATTAATGTGATTTATTCTTGATGTCCCTGTCAGGCATTCAACTGGCTGCTGTGCAATGTGATCCAGACCACCTGTCTGCACGACATCCTTTGGCATTTTGTAGCATCTCTCACCCCATCGCCCTTTGAACCAGAGGATGAAGAAGACGATGAGAACAAGGGAAACAAAGAAATTGTGGAACAGGTAATGAGTCGTAAAAAGTCAAAAAGCACGCCTGATTACATTTGCTTTGTTGCTCCATCTCTCGAGTATTAACATTTCCACTGTGCGCCCTACAGGAGAGAGACCTGGGTGTTTGCGAACACCCTCTGTCAGACATTGTTATCGCCGGGGAGGCAGCTCATCCTCTTCCTCACACTTTCCACCGCCTCCTTCAGACCATCTCCGACCTCATGATGTCACTTCCTAGCGGCAGCTCTCTTCAGCAGATGGCACTTAGGTATAAATTCTAGCATGAAATATACGAGTTTGCCAGCAACAAATTGCTTCACGATTGTAACCATCATGACCTCCTCTGCATTTTGCTAGTTCTGATTACCATTTGCATTGTAAAGGAATGTAAATGTTTGTGCCTTGTTCTTTTAGGTGCTGGAGTCTCAAGTTCAAGCAGTCAGACCACCAGTTCCTCCATCAGAGCAACGTTTTCCATCACATCAATAATATTTTGTCCAAGTCGGATGATGGAGACAGTGAGGAGAGCTTCAACATTAGTGTGCAGTCAGGCTACGAAGCAATGAGCCAGGCAAGAAAACAACTACTTCCTTCCTTCCTTCCTTACTTATTTAATTATACATCAGATCTGAACCAACAGTTAGCATCTTATTGTTATCCATCTGTCATGCGCTGACCTGGTGCCAATATATGTGTGTGTGTGTGTGGGAATAGGATCTCTGCCTGGTGACCTGTCTGAAGGATCTGACCAGCGTAGTGGACATCAAGACGTCCAGTCGTCCTGCCATGATCGGCAGCCTAACAGATGGCTCCACAGAGACCTTCTGGGAATCTGGAGATGAGGACAAGAACAAAACCAAGAGCATCACCATCAGCTGTGTGAAAGGCATAAACGCCTCCAACGTGTCTGTTCATGTGGACAACTCCAGAGACATCGGGGTAAGGGGGCGTTTAAGTGTTTGGGGATTAAAAAACTACTTGTAATGTTACAGCGGAAATAATGATGATAATGTATTTTTATTAGTTTTCTAATGGCTTTGAGTGGATTTATTTTTTTCCTCCACAGAACAAAGTTACATCAGTGACATTCCTATGTGGAAAAGCAATAGAGGACCTCTGCAGAATTAAACAGGTAGAGTCAGTTTCTTTGGCATCACATTAAATGAGTTGAGAACATGGAGACGGAGTGTAAGCAGTATCATTTGTGCTTTTCTGAATGTTGTAAAAGTTTGAAGAGTCTGTTTAAAGCCTAAACACTCTGGGCCTTCAGTTTCTGAAGTGCAGCCAAATCTGTGTCACTCACATCAAAGCCATTTTCAGAAAAACACAAAAACAGGTGGCCTGTGGTGTCTCTTTGCTGCTGTGCTATATATAGCTGTACATATTGATCACCTGCTTTGTTTGTCTTCCACTTTACATTGACTTCCTTTGACTCAAGGGAGTAGAAACAGTGGAGGATTCAATTACAGGTTGTTTTTTCTAAGGTGCACTGTGGTTAATGCACTACAGAGTTACATGCACATGTGGCAGAGATCTATGAACACCCTCATGCCTTTTCATCCCAGGTTGACCTGGATTCACGTCACATGGGCTGGGTGACGAGCGAGCTTCCCGGAGGAGATCATCATGTGATCAAAGTGGAACTGAAAGGTCCCGAAAACACCTTGAGAGTGCGCCAGGTGAAGGTCCTCGGCTGGAAAGAGGGTGAGAGCATCAAGATTCCTGGACAGATCTCAGCCAGCATGGCGCAGCAGAAGAACTGCGAGGCCGAGACCCTCCGTGTTTTCCGCCTCATCACGTCTCAGGTCTGTCTCAACAGCTTCAGCCATATACCTTATAGTCACCCGACAAGTTATTTTTTATTGCTACACTGTACTGTGTGTTTTTAACTTTTATGCTTTGCAGATATTACATTTTTGGTGCAAATAGTTGGAGTTTCTTTAAAACTTAACTGTTACTACTCAATTGTGTACATTTAGGTCTTTGGGAAACTAATCTGTGGAGATGCAGAGCCGACTCCAGAGCAGGAGGAGAAAAACCTGCTTTCATCACCAGAGGGAGAAGACAAGGTCTGCACCCTGATAGTGTATCTCACCTCTTTGACTGACTTGCATATTTAATGACCTTTAACCTAATGTTTTTCTTTTTGTGAATAGGTACCATCTGATGCAGACCTTAAAGAGCACATGGTGGGAATCATTTTCAGCAGGAGCAAACTGACTAACCTACAGAAACAGGTAAGTAATCAGTTCCTCTGACCATTCAACGGGATGTATTATTAAAATCTCGGCCCTCTAACCTAAAACACTTACTCAATTCCAGGTGTGTGCCCACATCGTCCAGGCCATCCGTATGGAGGCTACACGTGTGAGGGAGGAGTGGGAGCACGCCATCTCCAGCAAAGAGAACGCCAACTCCCAGCCCAGTGACGATGACGCCTCCTCGGACGCCTACTGCTTTGAGCTCCTGTCCATGGTCCTGGCTCTCAGTGGCTCCAACGTGGGCCGCCAATACCTTGCTCAGCAGCTGACACTCATGCAAGACCTGTTCTCTCTGCTGCACACGGCTTCCCCACGAGTACAGAGACAGGTGGGCAAGGACACAATCTCACAGATAGAGGTTTCCTCATGTGCAGTCTAGTGTTTAAAAGTACCACATGGACCTTTCTTGTAAACAGACAATTTAATGTTTACATTCACTGTTTCACACCGGAATCCCCTGTATGTATTGCTCTTCCTCATAAAACATCTGCAAAGCTGATTTGGTTTTGAAACCTATGTACATGTTTAATAACTGGCAGTCCTCCTACTACCTGCGTTTCCCAGCCCATTGCTTTGTTTCTTGGCACATTACTGCCACCAACTGTCAATCAGTGGAACAGCATGAGACTCCCGGCAGGATTCTTTATCATGTCCCAATGCCTGCCAGACACAAACAGAACAGGGACCTACTTACTGACTCACCACTCCTAAGTGTTACTTGTGGTCAGAAGCTCTTCGGGGTATCTTTAATATGATTTGCTACACTGATTAGATCTTTGAATTACACATATAAAAGGATGTAAAGACTTCACAAATGTTTGCAAGGCACCAGTAAACACTTACTGTGCACTTACCGTGCTTAATTCATCTATTAGTTTGTATAGACTGCTAATATGATGGATGCTAATATGTTACACTTTTGTACACACAATTGTTACACATGCAAAGATATTTCAATCCAGCTGGGATAAAAACTTTGTCTGTAAATAAAATTGTGGTTGTGGAGTTTGTGTGAATGCACAATGTACTTTCAAACAATGTGCTTTATAAGGTTTTTTCCTGTGTGTACATGTTTAGTTGAATACCTTGTGATTGTGACACTGCACAAATTAAAAGTTTATGTTTTCTGTCTTATCTTGCCTCTTCCCAGGTGACATCTTTGCTCAGACGCGTCCTTCCAGAGGTGACACCGGTGCGACTCGCCAGCATCATCGGGGTGAAGGCCCTGCCGCCGGCAGACATCAGCGACATCATCCACTCCACGGAGAAGGGTGACTGGAACAAGCTCGGCATCCTTGACATGTTCCTGGGCTGCATCGCAAAAGCCCTCACTGTGCAGCTGAAAGCCAAGGGCACCACCATCTCTGGCACAGCAGGCATGGCTGCCGGCAAAGGGGTCACCACTGTCACGCTGCCCATGATCTTCAACTCCAGGTGAGTTTCCACAAAGCTTATTGGGATTCATAACAACTTATTCACTTTTGTTTTATAATTCTTTAGATTTTAATGCATTTCTGTTCTGTTCAGCTACATCCGCAGAGGAGAGAGCCACTGGTGGATGAAAGGCTCCACTCCCCCTCAGATTGCAGAGATCATCATAAAGCTGGTTAAAGACATGGCAGCTGTAAGTTCCCCTTTTAACTACCTGCACCTCTCATGTAACATGGGACCACATTCGTCGTCTGTCATGCACTGAAAAAAATACCTCTAAGAGTCCTGTGCTGTTTTTAGGGCCACCTGTCAGATGCTTGGTCCAGGGTCACCAAAAATGCAATAGCTGAGACCATAATAGCCCTGACAAAAATGGAGGAGGAGCATCGGTCCCCTGTACGCTGTATCGCTACCACAAGGGTATGAATGCTGATTTTGTCATATAAGAGCGTGTATCTGTGTTTAAAAAAATCTAGGATATTAAGTAATCATATATAATTTCCTGTTTTGCCTGATAGCTGTGGCTGGCCTTAGCATCACTGTGTGTGCTAGACCAGGACCATGTAGACAGGCTGTCCTCTGGTCGCTGGATGGGCAAAGATGGACAGCAGAAGCAGATGGTGAGAATGATATAAATGGCCAAAGTCTTCACTGTATGAAAATAATTGACATATGATCAAAAGAATTACTTATTAACATCTCTCTGCGCCCATCCACAGCCCATGTGTGACAACCACGATGATGGCGAGACCGCAGCCATCATACTGTGTAACATGTGTGGCAACCTCTGCACCGACTGCGACCGCTTCCTCCACCTGCACAGACGCACACGCTCTCACCAGAGACAGGTTAGTTTTAGTTGTATGAATAGTGTGAAACAATTTATAGGAGGAATGCGACGTAGAATGGGGCTGATGTTAAATCTTATTTTCATAACTGCTTTCAGGTGTTCAAGGAGGAGGAGGAGGCCATAAAGGTGGATCTCCATGAAGGCTGCGGGAGGACCAAACTCTTCTGGCTCATGGCTCTGGCTGACTCAAAGACAATGAAGGCTATGGTGGAGTTCAGAGAGCACACAGGTAACAGAGCATATCAGTGTCTCTGTATGACTGGCGTTGGTGTTGCTAGTATGTTATTGAAAACGGGCTTTAAAATGACGTTAGTTTCAAAGCTTTGCATCTCCAGAATTTCCTCATGCCTCCATTCAACGCATGTAAACCTGGTCTGACAAATATGAATATTTTTGTAGGAAAACCAGCTTCCAGCAGCTCAGATGCCTGCAGGTTCTGTGGTACGAGGAATGGAACCGAGCTGTCTGCAGTGGGCAGTGTCTGCTCAGACCCAGACTGCCAGGTACTTAACATCAACTAAAAACAAGAGACATATGATCTGGATTATCTGGATAGCTTTCTGGTAGTCTTTGTAGGATACAGTAAAACTACTGGAAGAATTCCAAAAATGATCTAAATACATGTTTTTATTTCACAAACACATGTGTACAAAAACAATAATAACAGACCTAAATTATTACACTTTAACCAACATCAGTCTATCCAATCTGTAAAAACAGACACCTTTTACTTTAATATTTAATTTAATTATAATTAGATTTTGTCAAGATAGAAAAATAACCTAGACTTGTTTGGCTAAAACACTGTCTCTAAGTCAAAATACGGATGACAGATTTTGATATGATGTGACTAAAGATTGGAAATTTAAGATGAATAAGAATGGAAATATTGTTGTAGATTTTTTAATAAAGAGATTAAAGACTTAAGTTAGAGATTCATTTGTAATGAAATCAACTATTTGGTCACAGTTCTGAGAACTCACTGGTTTCTCTTGTGTTCTCCCTTAGGAGTACTCTAAACTGGCATGCAGTAAGACCCACCCTTGTGGACACCCCTGTGGAGGAGTTAAGAATGAGGAGACCTGCCTCCCATGTCTGCATGGCTGTGACAAGAGCACCGGCTGTCTGAAACAGGATGCAGATGACATGTGTATGATCTGCTTCACAGAAGCCCTCTCTGCTGCTCCTGCAGTACAGGTAGCTCTAAATATGTCCATGAGGTGTAAGGTTTTCACTTCTGGATAAAAAAAAGTTGCTCTTATTTAATGTTTGTCTCTTTGTTCCGTTCCCAGCTGGACTGCACTCATGTGTTCCACCTTCAGTGCACTCGTCGTGTTCTCGAGAACCGTTGGCTCGGGCCCCGAATCACATTTGGGTTCATGTTGTGTCCGATTTGTAAGGTAAGATGTTACCTTAGCCTCTCCGATTTAAGCGATTAACTCAGCAACAAAGAGGCTGAAAACCGTTTCCACCACGCCTCAAAGTTGATTGAGCTCAGTTTGCTTAAAAGCTTTGCTGAAAAAGCTCAGATTACATTGACGCTTTCTCTTGCAGACCATGACTGCTCTGTTCGCTGTCCGTTGTAAAAATGTCATGACGCATGTAGCAATGTTTGTTTGTTTCATTGCCTCCAGAACAAAATCAATCACTCAGTGATCAAGGACCTGCTCGACCCTATCAAAGAGCTTTATGAGGATGTGAGGAGGAAGGCTCTGATGAGGCTGGAGTATGAGGGCTTGCATAAGAGTGAGGCAATAACTACACCAGGAGCACGCTTCCACAACGACCCTGCTGGCTTTGCCATGAACAGATATGCGTACTACGTCTGCTACAAGTGCAAGAAGGTACTGTGTAAACTTAACATGTGAAACATTTTAATCTAAATCTTGTTTAGGAGTAGAGAATTAATGGTGTCCATTTCTTTCTAGGCCTACTTTGGTGGAGAGGCTCGCTGCGACGCTGAGGCAGGACAGGGAGACGACTACGACCCCAGCGAGCTGATCTGTGGGGCATGCTCCGATGTCTCCAGGGCTCAGGTTGGTAAATGATACCTGTGAGGATCCATCTGTATTCATAAAGAAAAAAAAATTTAGCCTACCCCTGATGATTCATTTTTACTATCACCAGATGTGCTCCAAGCATGGCACAGACTTCCTTGAGTATAAATGCCGGTACTGCTGCTCGGTGGCTGTTTTCTTCTGCTTTGGCACCACGCACTTCTGCAACGCCTGCCACGATGACTTCCAGAGGATGACCAGTGTCCCCAAGGAGGAACTGCCCCATTGTCCTGCAGGTACTCAACGATTCTACTGACTGTGCTCTCCTGGAAAATGTTTGAATTATTCAGAGTTCACATGCAGACTTAGAGGTGACAATGAAATGACAGTTGTAGTGTCTTTAGCATATGTGACATGACCAGTTTCTGAGTGAAATGTGGAGAGGTTTGGTTACCAGAGGCAGAGATTTGAATCAAATCCTCGCCCCTGTTGTTGGATCAGGAGGATGAGGATGAGGATGAGGGAGAAGTAAATCAACAAAACCTCTTTAGAAATGTAGACAAAGTTTTTGCTAAGTGACACCCAAACACACACTTCCTATTATTACATTGCCCTGCCAACAGAGACCATACATCCATGGCTAGGACATTGGAATGTGTCTTTAAGGATACTGACTTGCTGCAAATGTCAGACTGAATAAAATTGAGATGTGATTTTTGTCCTTTCTGTCACAGGGCCCAAAGGCAAGCAGCTGGAGGGTACTGAGTGCCCTTTGCACGTGGTTCACCCGCCAACGGGGGAGGAGTTCGCCCTGGGCTGCGGGGTGTGCAGGAATGCCCACACCTTCTAAAACAACACGAGACTTTGACTGAAAACCAGTTTGTCTACTGTGATTTCTGGCTGCTGCTGAAGCTCAGCCGTGAAGCTTGGCTCTTATATTGTCAAGTCTCCTGGACACTGGACCAGGTTTCTGCTCCACGCCAAGAGTCCTCAGGTCGGCTCTTCTACCAACATCAGTATCCAGGCCCTGCTACCAACACGAGCTGTGGCACCTTCGGATTCGGAGCAACCTGAACGAAAAAAAAAGAACTTATAGAATTTTAAAAAAAGAAGATTAAAAAAAAATAAAAGAAAATAACTTGTGACGTGTTTGCATGCGGCCGTTGTATTCCCTCGGCTTCTATAGACATTGCACACCTCCTGATCACTGAAGTGTAACAATACAAGATTAAACATTGAATATGAAATAAATTTAAGGCAACTGTTGATCAGGGTGGGGTTAAAAAAAAAGGAACAGGCCGTATTTCCAGCTTCCTAACTATAAATTTAAAATATTGTTGTATGTAAACCTTTTTCGTAATCTTGTACAGTATTCTCCACTGTCAAGTGCATCATGGGTTGACGGACAAAAAAAGATGAGGTGGTGAATAAGACTGTTAAGAATATTATGTTTGGGCGGAAAATAGTGTACGATTTATCTAATCTTGTATATAACGATACTATTCAAAATAGCTGTATTCCGAAGTTGCTACTCTTCACTTCAGTTTTGTTTGATATTCTGGGTTATGTTTTGAGCCAGAACTTTTAATGAAGTGCAATACTGGGTGTGCCTCCTATTTTGCAGCTGTTTAACCTATGGAATGTATGTCAATAAAGCCACTGTACATTTTTATACAGTAGAGAGTCGTAATTTCCCCCCTCTTCTAAATGTCAGATCTCTTTTGTTGTCTAGAAATGGAGGAGCCTGGCACCCGCAGTGAATGATGGTGGATGTAAATCCTATTTGCAGCTCTGTTGAAAAAAAAAAAACCGTACCAAATCCTACAGTAATACAAAAACAAACAAAAACCTCAAAGTGAGACTGATTACAGCTGAATGATTTGAGGGGGCCAGTCCTCACACCAAATGAAATTGTGCACCTGTAATGCTTTTCCCTAGTAGGAGGCAGGGTGGGGGTGGGGGGGGTTAGGGGAACAGAGTGTGGAAAAAAAGCAGCTGCTGTTATATAAAAAAGCTTAATACTTGTGAATCTGCTCTGTAATATCTGTGGTGGATGGAGTTGAATGGTAATAAACCAGGTTCTCTGTTTCACAAAGTATACACTGTCATTTCTTAATGAGTGTTGACTTTATCATTAAACCACCCATCTGTTTGCCTTGGATTTGTTACATATTGAAGATATGACGCTATCAAATCTAGCTAAAGTCGTATCGTTCATGTAGAATTAATTTCTGTTAATATCATAATTAAAAGGCTGAAACTCAGCAGAGAGTATGAAAATACAGCGACGTGTTACTCTGCCTGATTTCCTCATACCAGACTGCAAAATTAACTCACTGACATCCCCCTGGTTCACCTTGTGAGCTCCTGGGACTCTTGCTGACCTCTAGGCTGGAGTATTAACTCAAAATTAATTTTCAAAAGTTCGGAATAATCTGCAACAGGGTGTGTATTTGTGATAATTTTGGAATGAGTCCGTCTCACTTTAGGTAACGCAGGACAAAATATGTACACTTGTTTTTAAACTATCGGGTGAGCCATCGTTCGAACAGAGACGATCTTTACAAACAGCCATTTCGCATTGCATTTCCCATGATGCAGCGCTGCTGTCACAACAACATTTCGCCATTTCAGATGCAGGGGAGCCGTAACTCCCGCGGTGGAAGTAGGTCAACTGGGCGAAGCCTGTAAGCTCCGGTCGTTTCTCCACTGAAAACGTCCTCTCCCTCTTCCTCCTCGTCAAACGGCTCGGTTATTGTGCTCCGATGCGCGTTATTTGGTTCGTGCGAATGAGTTTTTCCAGCGTGGGCCCGGGCTGAAGAGTCGAGTCTGCCAGTTGTCGGATTTTCCTGCTAACAGCTAGTGAGCTAGCTGTGTGTAAACAACAAGGTGGGGTGTTTGGACTAGCTGTGTTGTGCTCAGAGCGTCGCAGTATGTCATGAGCTGTGTGTTATTTTGCTAATAAACGTGTATTTTACTATCATACGAAGCTAGATTGCTACCACGAGCTTGCTTACTAAGCAAAACTAAGCTAGTGGTTGCATTCATTCACTGCGTCGGTTACTTAAACCACCAATGCAAACAATTCCCTGTTAATGAATTTTATCCCGCGCATTGATGCAACAAGACGAGCTGCAGCTAATGATTACTGCATTAAATGTGCACAATCTCAATATATAGACGGGTATCTGCTTAAACATGGCCTCCGGCTAAGGAAGCTTAAAGCCATAACAGTCACGTTTCTTCCGAGATAAACACTGTCAGACATAACGTTTAAGTGTAATTTAACAACAGTATTTGAAAGGTTAACGGGTAACATCTTATTAAAATATTTTCAGTTATTTATTTATCATCTTATTAATCTTATGTTTCAGCCTTGTGTAGTAACACTTACCCAACCTCCAGCGCAGTATTGTGTATGCAATGCCATGTGTATATTACTAGTAGCCCAGGTGTAGCTGATTCAACTGTCTGATCATTGTGGAGGATTTAGTTTGTGGTGCTGATAAACTATATTGCATCACACAGCGAGATCTCTCTGTAATTTTGCCTACCTACACTGATATAAATGGTATGGACAAAGTAATAAAAACACCTGTCCATATAATGTAAAATAAATAAATAAATAGAGAAGAAGGGGGACTGTATATAAAGTAGGAACTCATCAGGAAGCAATCAAAGGGGATTCACTTCTTCTGCAAATATAATTGTGAACTGAATAGTTCAGCTGTGTGAAGTTGTGTTGGTCATTTTTTGGCAATCTGTTGACATTTTTTGTTTGATAGTCTAAATAATTAATCGAGATGATAATAAAAGAAATTGTTAATTGTAACACTATCTCTGAGAAAAAGAGTAAAAGGAATATTGTGTCGATGGATATTTGAATCAGAAAGGGTCTGTATAGCTGTTTGGTGACAAGATGTCTGTAAAGGTCTTTGATAAACAAGAAAGTGTAACGGGTGTAGTGCTAGGCCTATCATGGCTTGGACCAATCAGACAGTTCAAATCCCGTGTCAGGATGAATTTATGCGTATATATACTGGAGAGTGTGGATGAATTATTTGCAGATTTGGTATTGTCCATATTAGGTGCTTTGGAACAGGAAACCTTAAATGAAGTGACTGTTAAGATCAGCTTTCATATAGTTAGGGTTAACCTGAATATTATAATCAGTAATTAACTGTGTAGTTAAAATATGTCTTTAACATGCTTTGCCATGGATTATGACAAACTAGTTTATGTCTGTGTTTCAGGATGAAGCGGATGAAAGGAGCTGAGGAGGGCAGCAACAGCTCCACCAGTAAAAGCCCACCAGAGTCTCGCAAGAAGGTTCGGAAGCAGGTGAGCGAGGAGTCGGAGGCAGTGGTGCCCGGCGAGTCACCAGATTGCGAGTGGGCACGGCTGCCTCAGGAGCTTCTGCTCCACATCTTCCAGTACCTTCCCCTGCTGGACCGGGCATATGCCTCTCAGGTGTGTCGCAGGTGGAACCAGGCTTTCCACATGCCTGAGCTGTGGAGATGCTTTGAATTTGAGCTTAACCAGCCAGCAAGCTCTTACCTGAAAGCCACACATCCAGACCTCATCAAGCAGATCATAAAGAGGCACTCCAACCACCTGCAGTACGTTAGCTTCAAGGTGAGAGAGCGACAGCAGTTTTGTCTGCGCAGAAATATGCAACACAGGCAATGTCTTGAGTCTTTGTCTTGAAGCATTATTTGGTTTAAAAATAATGTTTTAATGTCCCTGATATGGTATTTAATCTTTGTTTGTACTTGCAGGTGGACAGTAGTACAGAGTCTGCAGAGGCAGCATGTGACATTCTTTCACAGTTGGTGAATTGCTCACTGAAGACCTTGGGGCTCATCTCCACAGCCAGGCCCAGTTTCATGGAGGTTCCAAAGGTATAATTAACATAAACTCAAGGTGTCTGGGGCTTTATAGTATCCTGTTCTTCAGATTTGTAAGGAAAGTCTAAGGAATTCTTATTATACAGTACAATGCTAATGCATTTCCACCGTGGTATCCTTAAACTTTGGCTGAGCATGCTTTTGAACAGGATAGGTTTTGTGTTCTTCTCTTATGTGGGGATGGGGCTAAAAAAGAGGGTGTGTTTTCATGCACGGCCATGGACAAATTTGTAATTAGTGGCGTGGACTCAGACAGGATATTACTTTTGCAAGTCTTACTTTGACTCATGCCATGCACACGCAGCTCTTTCTGAGAAGCTCTCACCACAGTATGAGTTAGTTTATGACTTCAAGCATTGTCATCACAGCAGCGTGAAACCTTTTACACACCCTGTACAGTTTTTGTCCCCACATTCTCCAAACCAGGTTCTATTTCTAAGGACATTTTACACCTGCAGAACCTCTGTCTGCTTAAGAGGCATCATCTGTTACAGCAGAAAGCGTTGCACCTGACTTTCCTCACAGATTGCATGCAAATATATTTTTTTGCACAACAGGAAATTTTGTAGATCAGTTTTGTCAAATGTGATGGGATACAGCCAGTCATTTTTGCACAAACCTGATACATGTTTTCTTGACAATGGAGAGCCATTGCTCAGATCCAGTGATGATGAATGGTAGAGAGTGTAATGTTACAGCAGGAGCACCTACAAAAGGGCTGATTGACACTTAAAATAAATGCTGTGAAAATCATGCTACTGGTAAAAACTTTTTACATCATGAAAAATCTTGTCAAATTTGTTTGTCACATTTCAAAATCAAAAATGGAAATTTTATCCGCAAATTATGTATCAGCCACCATCATTCCAAATACAAATTACTGAAATCAGATCATTTTGACCAGCAAATATTATCTATAGTATTTATAAGTGATCGTGTCACCTGCCTTTGTCCTTCCACAGTCTCATTTCATCTCAGCTCTGACTGTGGTGTTTGTCAACTCGAAGTCGCTGTCTTCGCTGAAGATTGACGACACGCCTGTTGATGATCCGTCTCTGAAGGTGCTGGTGGCCAACAACAGTGACACCCTGAAACTGCTGAAGATGAGCAGCTGCCCTCACGTCTCTCCAGCAGGTACAGTGAGAGCAAAGGCTCCTGTGGCTGATTGCGTGCTTAAGATCAGAGGAAGCAGCTTTGTTGTGCTTTTTCTGTTTGTTTTTTCTTGTGGTCGCTGGATAATATGAAGCACAATATTTTTAGTCTATGCCTGCCTTGCACTTTTGGCCAGTGTTTTTGATTTCCTATTTGGAGTCACAAAGCTGTAAGTGTTTTCCATTCAGTGGCTTATTAACACACTGTAATTTTCTTGTCTGCCCTCAAACAGTGTTGTCATTTCATGTGGTAGGCTGGCAGACGTTACATGATATATTATGAATGAACTCTTTTGTGGTTTTCCTGTTTCTCCCTCTTACATATATTTTCCTGGAACTGTTTTTAATTGTCAGCTATGATAATGACTGCTGATTCAACTAGTAGTGGAAGTTTTTGTGCTTAGGAGCAATCATTTTTTCCCCCTTGTGTTAATGGCCATGGTTTTTGGAGAATTCCGTCATATTTGGGAAATTAAAAACTGGATTTGATGATGTTTTAAAAGCACAACCTGTCCGTATTTTTAGGAATCCTGTGTGTGGCAGACCAGTGTCACGGGCTGAGAGAGCTAGCGCTGAACTACCACCTCTTGAGCGATGAACTCCTGCTGGCCCTCTCCTCAGAGAAACATGTCCACCTGGAACACTTGCGCATCGACGTGGTGAGTGAGAACCCCGGCCAGCACTTCCACACCATCAAGAAGAGCAGCTGGGACGCCATGGTGCGACACTCGCCCAAATTCAACCTGGTCATGTACTTCTTCCTCTATGAGGAAGAGTTCGGCCCTTTCTTTAACGAGGAGATCCCCGTCACACACCTCTACTTCGGCCGCTCGGTGAGCAAGGAGGTCTTGGGCCGCGTTGGCCTCCACTGCCCCCGTCTGGTGGAGCTGGTGGTGTGCGCCAACGGCCTGCGTCCTCTGGATGAGGAGCTAATCCGCATCGCAAAGCACTGCACCCAGCTGTCAGCCATTGGCCTGGGCGAGTGCGAAGTTTCTTGTAGCGCATTTGTTGAATTTGTCAAGATGTGCGGCCGGAGGCTGTCCCAGCTCTCTATCATGGAGGAGGTGCTGATTCCTGATCACAAATACTCCCTAGATGAGATTCACTGGGAGGTTTCGAAGCACCTGGGCCGTGTCTGGTTCCCGGACATGATGCCAACCTGGTAGATTTAAGCCAGCGAGGAGTTTAGTATGTCAAGTATGTGGTGTAGAACAGTCACAGTCTCCATGTTTGCATTGAAAAGCTTTTAAAGCTCAACTGTAGTGGAGGGAATGTTTGGTGCCAACATGGAGAGCATAAACTCGCTGAACCTCTGTGTGGAGTGCAGCGTAGGGGTATAATGGGGTGCCCAACTGCTACACAATGTTATCATGTAGTGCAAACACCACAAAAATCTCTGCCTGTTAGCTTCAAAGTGGACTGAGGAATCCTGCTTTGTCTAACGCGGAGACAGAACTCGGCAGGCTGGCTTCTTCACACAATAAACAATCAGCAGACAGAGCAGTGTAGGTGGAAATATTTGACGAAAAAAAGCAATGTTTTTATAACTGCAAACTGAGTTACACAGACATAGTAGCTTGGTTATGATAATCATTATTATGAGAGATGTCTGTGTGTGTGTATGTGTGCACATGTGCGTGTGTGTGTTTTAATGTTTTTTTTAACATTGTGGAGTAATTTGGGACAAGTAGGTGCACAATTGCATGTAGTTACACTACCACTTGGCTTACTTAAATCCAGTCTGAGATAGTAGCTCTGCTCTCTAACACAACATGGCATTGGAGGTTTCCAAATGGCTGCAACATTATCTGCATATAGGATGCGTTTGGAGATGTAGTTGAGAGTGGGTTCACTTAATTTAGCATTTGAGCGGCTGGTCCTTCACCTCATTTTAAACTAATTTAAACACAAAGAGCAGCAGTGGTGTTGATGACATCTTGCTTCTCCTCTTCGCCCATGCTCAATCACGCATCAGAGAAGAAAACTTTACCGATGAAAAGCTTAGAAGTTGGCCAGGAGAGAACCAGACATGTATATAGCTCTCTGTATTTGTGATGTGAAGGTGTACATTGTTCATTAATGTCATAGATTTTTATTTCCTCCAAGTTAAGCAGATATTTCTCTCCTGCATTGTGCATCAATTGGCTAATTTCTCTTTCTTTTATTGAGAAGGTTTCTGTACAGTCATAGTTTTTCTAAGCACCTTACATGAATACCAAATAATCATTAGGACAAACCAAGTCCTCCTACCCTAATGAGAGCAATGAAATGAGTTTTATAATGCTCCAATTTGTCTTAGTTGGACCCAGATTTTAATGCTCATTATTTATGCTGTACTGGGTTTCTGATGAGTCAGAGACCAGAACAGTACACTGAAGTGATGAAACATTGATGTAATGTAAATATAAACAGTGCACAGACATGTCTGAATTTGGAGGTAGATATTGTCTCCAACCTTCATACTCAGATTGCTTTGTAATTTTTCAACAATAGACTAGAGTCTCTGCAGCTATTAGCTTACAGTGCACACTGAGAATGCAAAACTAAGCCTTTGTGTCTCAGGTGCATTAAATGAATATATTTCCTATATAGGTTTCATTTGTATCTTCTGCTGTTTGCCTGTTCAAGCTCTAAACCTGTTGTGAATATCTGCCCTCCTGTAAGTCCACATTTGCTTTGTATCATGTTGTCACATCATACATAAAAGAGAGGAAGCAGTATTCATCTTTTCATTACAAACACTGTCTTTGCAGATTTCATTAGTGCTCCTGACCCACACATGCATTCATTTCAGTCGAAAGAGATTTGGCAAGTCAGATGAGTGAAACAAACTTTTTTTTCCTTTAAGAAGGAAGTCAAATGCATCTGTATGTAAAACGCTGTGTGTTTGATTATAATGAATAGAAATGTACTTATTTCTTTATTTCACCCTCTGTCAGGGTTTGAAGTTTCCTTAACGGCTCGTGTCTTTTATAAAACCAGAGTGCGAGTTATCCTTTACTAGATGGATCTTTTTCATACTGTAGTTAATAGAGAGGATGAAGCTGTGTAATTTATTGATATGGATACTGCTTTTGTAATTAATTTGTTTTTTTTGTTTTTTTCAGTTATAAAAGATCAATTATTGTAACCAGCAAGTAGACCAGCAGCAAAATTGGTTTTGACCCTTCCACCTCTTGTAACCATGGTTTTGTTTCATGCAGGTGGTTCAAAAGCTTCGAGTCCACTACATTTTAAATTTAATCATTAATCAGCACAGTGGAGATTTTAACAGGGAAGTGCCACACTCCATTCGGTTAGCTTAATGCTGCACTCTATGTGCAGAGGAAGGCTATTGTTTTTGTCTTAAACTGTGTGTAAGAGGATTCATTTTCCAGCAGGACAGTGGCACTGTAAACACAATGAAATTGAACTGAAAGGTGCGCAGATTTACATGGCTCTATCTCCACAGTTATCATAATTCTAATGACCATCTTTGGGAAAATTGTAAAATCATTTAAAAACAAACAAGACATCACTGGGATCCACTTAAAAAGAGCTGGAATAACATAGAGTGCAAAAATCTGCAGAAATGGGTAGAGGGCACTTAAAATATGAAGAAATTGCAAAATGGCAGTCAAACCAAACCTTTTTACTTTTTACACTGTATGTTATTAAAAGCTATGTAATTGACTTTGAGAGCCATGTATTTTTATAGAAAGTCATCAGTAGTGAACAAGCTTTCGGACATCACTGTATGTCTTTAGAATGTATGTAAAACACTGATTTTGATTTATTTTTCTGCCGGAATTTATTATTTCTATCCATCACTTTCATTTCATGTAGTGAAACAGCGACAAAAACTGAGACACTTCACTGCAGGATGTGTGGATGCTTCTTAGTGGTATTTGATTGACGTAACATAGTCTATTGATAGTAGTGGTCTCTGATCACTGACGTAAATACCTGTGCTGATTGTCTGTGCTCATGTACATTAGCATCTCAACGGTACAGTAACATATCTTCTGATTATTTCCCATAATTTGTTCAGTGTGTTTAACAGTGGCCGTGGCAGCAGCTCTAAAGTGAAGACTGTGTCTACATACTCAACTGGTTTTAATCATTTTCCTGTTGTCTCTATTGGCTTTTCTTGGAAAATTCTGCTGGATGAGTTTCATATGAACGCAGATGAAGAGGGAAAATTTATTTATCTTTGATCATGAATATGCCTCTTGTCAATATGTTATTTTCCAGTAAGTTTTATTCGGAGTAAACTGGTGTTGACAGTGCTGTCCTTCAGTTTTGCTTCTGTATGACAAATGCTTTTGTCTGCTTTGCTTTACTGGTCACCTGTCTTGAAATTAAAATTATGGTTTTGAATATGTGATCTTATACCGGTAATAAAAAAAATTGTGACTGTACTCTTTGCATCTGTCATTTTATTCTTTTCTAAACACCGCATTGCATCAGAGTGGGAATGAGTAAAAATTTTGGTATAAAGATGAAAATCAATAGTTACTGTACACACATATATACATAACAGTAAGGCTGGACCTTGTGGTGATTAACAAACGCAGATGTAAACAAAGCGCAAAATATTCAAAACATGAGCTTTGCAAATGTTTCATGGGGAAGGAAATGCAGTAAACATATTAGGCCTCGAGGACACATTCAGTGCATTTTGGTGACAACATCACTTTTGATTGTTTACAGGAAACTTGTAGAGGGCACATTTCACTGAGCAAATCCTGCGGATGATCATCATGTGATACGATCTGGACCGGGTGGTGAAATTAGCTTATTATGATTAATCAATTAATCATTTAAAAACTACAAACGCTTACTGGTTTCAGCTTCTCAAATGCTGCTTTTGCTACTTTTAAATCACCGCTAACATGGCATTTGGATAATCAATTAATTGGATTAATCAGAAATGGAAATAGCTGTGGTACAGGTGGGATGTTAAGGCAAAGGCACCTCTTCATATGTTATCTGCACATAGGGAGATTTCATTGGCAGATGCCAGTACTCAAAGTTGTAGTAGAGGTAGAAGCTCTTGTCCAACACAACCTTTTTATAAGCCTCCAACAGACTGATGGCAAAGTCTGTAAATGACTGGTGCGGTCTGAATGTGTGGTAAAAGTTCCGGATGTCCACTGCCAGATTCTTCAAAGCAGGCTGTCCGAATATGGCACTGTCGTTGCCGAGGTACGTGGGCTCACCGCTGTACAGGTAGATCTTGGTGTAGTTGGTTTGCGTTCGACTGGACAGTTTGGCTCCGAGCTCTGCTAGTTTCCTGTACGTGCGGTGGACGAACTGGGAGCAGTCGTAAGACTCGAACCACACCGTGGCGTTAGGGCCGGGGTCAGAGCGAACTGTCCATGTCTCGTAATAGATCCCAGTCTCGTTGTCGTCTTGGACCCACTGGGCCATGTCATTGAACTGGTTCCCTATATAGAGAAAAGGAAGCAGTAAGCACAAGAAAATATCAAAACAAAAAGCATTCCATTGAATTCCTTCATTGATTTTCTATATCTAACCTGCTTATTTCTGGGTCATGGGAAGTGTTGTAGTTCTCAGAAAGCAATGGGAAAAAGGCATGTGAGCCGCCATGGACAGGCAATCAGTCACACCACCTGAGATTTATGCTTTGGGATGTGGATAATTTCCCATATTCCAAAAGAGACAAAGAAGAATCATAAAGATTTTTGTGACCGCTCACAGTTACAGCATACCTTTTATATGCAGATGATTTCTACCATTAGCAGTCATAGCTCTCTCTATACTCTAAACTCTCTACCCTGCCCTCTTTAGAATAGGTCACAAAAATGCAAAAAAAAAAGTTTTTATTGTATCCCAAATATGAGCAAATAGTCTCACCAGTTATTTCTCCTATTTTCTCCAGGGTGCCATTTTGTGACCAGTGTAAGTCATCGATGCCTTCAAAGAAGCAGGCTGCTCCCTGGTTGCACCAGAAAGGCGCGTACATCTCGGGTCTGAGGTGAGGGAAGGTGCAGTTACCCAGCTGAAACAGCTCATACCACTCCATGGTGTAGTTGGCCCCCGTCTCTGAACTGCTGAACCCAATAGCGTCATGCATGATATGCTGTGAATCAAATGGAAACATTACACTGGCTCTCTGTGAGTAGACATGGGGGAAGTGTGTACAGCTGTGTTTCTATGACTAAATACAGCCCCACTATATTTAATAATCTTTCCACGTCTGATACCACATGTTTAACCATCTACACGCAGCTGCAACACAGTCAACAACACAAAGAATATCTGTCCTAATGATGGCAATTTTATTACATGGAGACTACATTTAGTTTTAAATATTTAATCCAAATATTTTCACTGACAAAATCAGCATTCTATCAGTTATGGGTTATGATGAGCGGAGCAGGGATCCCTATATTTATGTTTGAAATAACCTAACTAAAGAAGACGATCAGAGCAGGATTATATACGGTAACAGTGATTGATTTTGTTCAATTTATTTAATTTATTTTAAAGTTTAACCAAAACCACCAATAAAATCATTACAATATTCATAAAAATAATCAAGAAAAATGTGCAATCAAGATGGAGATTAAGTTGTATTTGACACATATTTTATTCTGTCCTACAACACACTTTTTTCTTTTTTCAAATTTTTTAAATGACTTTCCTTTTTCCTTAATATACTTTTCTCAATTTATTTTGTTCTATGGTTGTAATCTAGTTTTCTTTTATTTTTTTAAATTTGTTTAATCATCTCCTGTATGAGTTGTTCTGGGGTATTTTCATATTTTGTCTTTAAATGATGTTTGCATCTGTTTTTCTGTTGAAGCCTTTGGACCACTGCACTTTTTATGAGTCTGATATTTTTGGTGCGTTTTTCAAATCTCATTCCCACTTTTTTCCTTAATCCACAGCTCAACTATTCACTTAACTTCGACTATTCAACAGAAAGTATCTTCAACAACTTCATTTGACCACACAATAATTTACTGTACTTACAAATTTCCCAAGCAAATCTCCGTACTTGAATTCCCACACAGGTGTTTGCAGTCGATACACTGAGATTACATCGCTGTCTCTCGTGTATGGAATTCGTCCATCCTGGTCTCCGGTGGGGCAGAACGGGTAGAGAGCTTCACAGTAAGAATCTGCAGCAGGGCGATGATCGAACCGTCTGGGGATGACATAAGAAATGCACTGCAGACCATGCCAGCACCAAGTTTTATACCACTACAGAGGCCTTTATGCAACATAGCCAGTAGTAAATCACTAGGGTTTCTTATTCATTTTAGATTTGACCACCTTTAGTAAATCCACAGTGTTAAAACCAATTCTTCTACATAAAGTACTTGCATAGTGTATAGATATACAATATTGGAACTATAGAGTTAATGGGATATACAGCATGCTTGACATAATGATTGCACAGCTGTCAGCTGCAGAAACACCCAGGACTGGTTGAACTATCACTGAAGCTAGACTCTAAAACTGCAGTAAAATGTACACTGATATCTCAGGGACAACTTGAGGGAATTTCTTTTTTTACCACAAACATCCACTTGGACTCAAGAATGAACTAAAGTTTTGTAGTTTAGTAATTTGATTGATTGACTTTTTTCTGTTAAATAAAGACTGCTCTGTTTCAATCAGAATCATGCTAAAAAATCATAAACGTAACATACTTCTTGTATCATACATCTCTAAACTTAAGGTTTCTTACACGCTCATACAGTGAGATGCTGTTGAGTCCAAGGTTTCCAAAGTCACGTGAACGTACCAGCCATTAAATTAGCAGTTTTCATAAGTTTAAGATCTACTGTTGATAGATCCTTGAATGTGACTGCACACACGTTATGATATTCACAAAATGTCTAGTTGATAGTTAAATGGACATATGAAACTTAAAGCATGGCTGCGTTGGAGCTAATTTAAACTGGATTTTCGACGAAGACAGAAAATGAATCCGTCCATTGACTGCGTCCTATTAGCTGCCGACAGGAGCTTTTCCAGCAGAGTCTCCTGCAGTTTACACTTTCTCCAAAACACTGAGTTTATTTTCTGTCACATGACTCAACGTTACAGAGCAGAAACAGCATGGAGAAATCTTCATACCTGTAGGGGACGGGCCACTGCTGCTGAACATTGTTCCTGAATTGAGCGACAACACGAAGAAACAGGAGCAGGTTTAGACAGAGAACAAACTCCGAGTGAATCATGTTAAAGTCTCAAAAAAACAAAACAAAAAAATAAAAAGAAGAGAGCAGGACCGTAGTCATCCCATGACACTCCCCCTTTGAACTAACTTCCTGATTAGTGGTCACATGGTTTTGTTGATAACACAAATCACATGACGAGTCAAGACAAGAAGATATTTTACAAAATAAATGAATATATATATAGAGAGAAAATAAATAAATAAATAAATAGATACAAATAATGAACGCGGAAATATACATAAATAAATAAGGTTGGAAATAAATTAAATTAAATAAATTATCCATGAAAAAGTTTTAGATTTTCAATTTTAATTAAAAAAAAAAGTCTATCAGAATTTAAAACTACAATAATGAAATGTATTAATTGGGAATGTATTAATTAAAGATATACCCAAACCTAAATTTAAAAAAAATAGAATGCATATTTTAATCCACTTAATTCAATCGTTTTTATTAATTTGCTCAGAGAACAGAGAATGAAAATATGAAGAATGTACGAATCTGAAACTTTGGTTTGGTTCACACACAGGATGGCGCTAAAGCACCGAGAAGCCTGGATACATACGAACCGACGGAGTAGAAGAAGGCGGGTGTCCTCTCCGTTGACAGTCCGCCATGCTCACCCTGCTGCACCACTGTGGTCGTAACTTACTGACGCTCAGGACCGTTCAGACCTTGAATAAAAGTTATTACTCGGCGCAGATGGGTAAACGTGTGGCCGTGGTGCTGGCGGGCTGCGGAGTTTACGATGGCAGTGAGATCCACGAGGCCTCCGCTGTTTTGGTTCACCTGAGCAGGGGAGGTGCAAGTGTAAGTCTGTTTGGACAGTCTTGATCTGTGGAGTGTGTGTGTATGTAGTTTTGTGTGTGTGTGTGATAGGGGAGCTGGAAAAAGTGTGTGAAATACAGTAAGCACATTATCAGTAGCTTGATACAATGCAACTTGCTTGTGACATGAAGTTAGATACACATGCTGAAGGCTGTGGGGTCTGCACAGATGGGCCTGACCTGTACTACTTGTTAAATTAGACTGTCAGGCAACAGAAACCATCCCAGTCCTGTTTGGTACAGTGGATCCCACAGCCACAGTGGAAAAGATTATGCACTTATAAATACCAAGGAGAGTTCTCCTTAGTTTAAAGACACCACAAAAGACAAGACACCACCAGACTGGACTGAGAACTTAAGGGAAAAACTCCTCTCATGTTATGTATAACCATGGGCTATACACAGCCACAGCTTTATTTTGCTCTATGGTTCCCCAAAACCGCCATTCACATTGTTTGACTCTGATCAGCTACATGGTGGTGTGTGACTGTAACACTATTAAAAGATTCACATATCTTCACATCTGTCATTTATCTGTGCCTGTAGGAGTTGTTGGTTGCTGTAGTTGTTCCTCCTTTCTTTCATGAGAAAAATAATACTAAAATTCAGCCTAAGATAATATGAGGAAGTCTGAGTCTGGGTATCTTCCAGAGTTAAGTTTTTTTTTTAGTATGAAATTCCCTCTTTGTGTTAAGGAAACACTTTCTAGGACATAATACTAAAGACTGGAACTTTGCAAAAATCCCACAATGTGTTCATATGGGTATATTGCCATAAAAATAAGCATAAGTTGCTGCCTTGATGGTGTCAGGTATCTTTTTATGTCATGTTACAAGAGTCCTCACCTTTGGTTTTATCATCCGCAGGTAAACATGTTTGCCCCCAACGTTGACCAGATGCACGTGATTAATCATCTGAAAGGCGAGCCGGCTCAGGAGAAGAGAAACGTGTTGGTGGAGAGTGCGAGGCTGGCCCGTGGAAACATCCAGGATCTGTCTAAACTCAGTGTCAAAGATCATGACGCTGTTATATTTCCAGGTTTGTCTAACTATTAATATTCCTACTGTACTTTTCTCCTTTCTCTACCTCAGACCCTAAGATCTCTTGGCCTGTCTAAAACTGATTGAGCATATGGCTTCTGCATTTCTTTTCAGTCTCGATACATTCCTGTCTCACCCTCTCCATTGCTCTGATGTTTTGACAGGTGGTTTCGGGGCCGCGAAGAACCTCTGTACGTGGGCAGTGCAGGGGAAGGACTGCTCTGTCAATGACGAGGTCAAGGCCGCGCTGCAGGCGTTCCACGGCGAGGGCAAACCCATCGGCCTCTGCTGCATCTCACCTGTCCTGGCTGCCAAGGTGTTTCCCGGGTGTGAGGTCACTGTCGGCCTTGAGAAGGACGATAAGTGAGTCTAACATAATTAAGCACATCCGATATGCCTTCTAGTATAATTCCAGTTCATTAGGTTTTACTTTAATAGTTTTGGATTTTGCTTTCAGTTTTACTCAGTTAAATGTTAAATGCTGTGGTCTGAGCACTGAAAAGAGAAGTTGAACAGGGCGAGAAACATGAGCACTTCAGATGATCCTGCAGGTTTTAAACAACCCTCTGGGTTCACCAGATTTATTTGGAAGTGAAAACAAAGGCAAATTGTGAAATTATTATTTAAACTCTCTCTTGTAAACATCTGTCACCGTAGAGACCAACTTCCTGGTAATTCTGCACTTCTGTATTAGTTGTGTGCACACTATCTTTTCTAGTTATTGCCACATTTTGGGTGTGCCCATTTTCAATTTTACTCCTAAATAAAGTTGTTCAGATAGTTTGGCTAAACTGTTGTTGTTTGCAACCTGTCTGATCATCTGAAGGCTCATTTTTTCCTGGCTAGGTTGCCATACTCCCAGATTTGAGAAATTACTTTGGTGACTGCAGTGTCATCTTTAAAAAAAATGAGGGGAAAGGTACATCTACTCTACTGAGACACTGGCTAGAGAGGTAGATATTTAAAACAAAACAAAAATGATGATGCATTTCTGTTAATAAGTCACCTTACATGTGCACCTTCTGGGACAGGTGTTTCAAATCAGGGCATAAACCAACAGGCCAGTCTATCTAAGAGAGGCCTGAGACAAAACACGAGTCCACCGAATCAACAAAAGAACCAGGATAAACCAGAAAAATAACAAAAAGTCAAAATAGAAAACGTGATCATGATAAGACAATACATAGACACATAGAAAAAACATGCACGTGTGTATATAAATATAGAATAACATTTTTTTTAAACAAAATATGTCATCAGAGATGATGTACACAGCTACAAAAATAAGACCCAAGTTTGAATGAACCTGAATTTCCCTTAATTGTCTGCAGAGGCTACCTTCAAGCATCTAATCATCGTTTGTTCCCTTCTTTTTTTTTTTTTCTGCCAGGTACCCAGACACGACTGACACGGCGGCGGCCATCAACGCGCTGGGCTGCAAACACGTGAGCAAGGGCGTCGGCGAGAGCCACGTGGACGAGAAGAACAAGCTGGTCACCACCTGCGCCTTCATGTGCAACGCCCCCATCCACGAGATATTTGACGGAATCGGGTCGATGGTGCAGGGCGTGCTGAAACTCGCTTGATTCGAACCGAGACGCAAAAGGTGGTGGAATGGTAGCTGCCCGCTGAACAGATTTTAAGACAATGAAGTATCGCCTTGATTAGAAGCACTTCCAGATACTCTTGAAATATTCATGTTTTCTAGTAGTACTGTTCACTGCGTGGTGTAATTTTTCTGGTGTATAGATTATTTGACAAAAATCTCTGTTTAACACAATCTTACCAGATTATATTCTAATGCAGTTGCTCGGTGTCATAACAGCAATCAATGACCGGTATCATATTGTACAAAAAAAATGCAGTAAAATAAAAAAAAGTTCACTCATCAGTTCACTTTATTTCATACCCATGCATCACAGAAGAAAAAGAAGCGTGCGTGCCATGTGGAAAAGTTTTAAATATTACAAGGCTTTATACATACTCGCCACACTGGCTTCATCAAACACTGTACAATCACCAAACTCGTGTGCTGTATAACTGCTTATGTGGACTACTTGTCATCCTCAGATATGAACCCAAGATTGAGCACTCACTCACGCTTTCAATGTTTCCTATCACATCAATCACTCCCTCCACTCCCTTTGTGCTCAACACAGATGAAGCATTAACGCTGAACTTCTCCACTAAATCCCTGTGACTCAGTGGCTTCCTCCAGTGGCCGTAAAAGGTGTTGCATCTGGCTGCGAAGATCTGCCCCTGATCGGTTTCTATCTCAACCTCACAGTACATCTTGTCAAAGCTGGGCTGGTTATCTTTTGGGGTCTCCACCTGCACTTTGGACAAGAGCTCCTTCAGAGCAGGTCGGTTGATTTGAGCTTCGTTGAAGGAGGCCACTGTTACTTTGTTATCCAACAGGGCGGAGCAGGCGTTGAACTGAAATGAGTGCCTGGCCTGGTGCTCCGTGGCAGGTAAGGGGCAGTTAACGTACTTGGATGGAGGTACTCGTAGTGTAATGTGCCGGATCTGGCTCAGGTCAAAGTTCCCAACTGTATTTTCAAGCTTTCCGCGGGCTGCCAGAGCTGCATCCACAACCCAGTGCATCCCCAAATGGGCAGGGATGCGCTTTACGGCCACATTCTGATCTTCCAGAATCCATTTAAAGCCACTACAAAAAGGATGTGGCATTGCTGAAGGACTGTAGTCTTTGTAGTAAACCCCAAACCCGCTGTCCATATCCAGGATGGCTGGATTCCCCTCCAGTCCGATCTGGGCCAGCTGAGCTGCTTCCAGGCCTCTCCGAGCGGCATTTCCTATGTGGAGAGGTTTGGTTTGTGTGGCAGCATTGGCCAGAGGGGCCCCAGCAGAGGAAGCTGCGATAGCCAGAGCATGACTACACTCTGCAGGGGACAGACCCAAGAGCTTAGCTGAGGCTGCAGCACTCCCCATCACCCCCACAACACTGGGGGGGTGGAATCTGAGAGAGAGATGAGCAAAAACATTAGGATATATTCAAGTTTTAATAATTAATTGCTATGGCTTTGATGAAGCCTGTCAATTAATCAAAGAGTTAACTGACAGAAAATTAACTGTTTTAATCGTTTAAAGTAATTTTTCATTCACTAGTTCCAGCTCCTAAATGTGAGAATTTGCTGTTTTACTATGTCTCTTTTTTTAATGAATCAATGGTGACAATAATTGTTGGTTGGAGTGCTAGTTCTGATTATAGTCTGTTCACATAAATTGCATAAAGTTTGCAAAGAAAAATAACATTTATTTCTCAGGTTGTTTGTTTAGAGAAATGAATACATACATGTATGTATGTACTGGTATCTAGTTCTCCTTTGCAACCACTTTCTACCAAACCAATCAAACCAAAAAAACTGCTGGCAGAGCAGTGTGTCAGTTATCTAGAGAAGTAGATAACTTCACCATTCCTGCCTCTAAAAACAAAACTATAGATACCACTAGAGGTAGGTGTTGTGCTTAACGTAATTTAGGTGAATCAACTCTAACGCTCAAATATTTCCAGTGCACACTGATTTCTAACTGGACAGAAAATTTGCAGAGAACTCAAATGTTGTTTAATAATATCCTGATATCTCACCTTTCAGGGATGTTGTAGGCCTCTCTGGAGAATCTCATGAGCCTGCCCTGCACCTCAATGCCGACGTTAAAGGCCAGCAGCAGGTCTAGACCGGAGGGCTGGCTGGGCAGGGTCTCTGCCAGGGCCAGCAGTGCAGGTAGCACAGCTCCCGAGGGATGAGTAGCAGGGTGCCACGTGTCGTCAAAGTCCATGGAGTGAACCTGTCGGCAGACAACGTGACAGGGCCGATAATCAGCGGTCAAACCGGCACCACATCCCATTTATGTTCTCTGTATGTTATGATGCTTTTATCTGACCAAACTTACCGCGACGCCATTGACAAATGCAGCATAGTGAGGAGGGAGAGTTATGTCTGATCTACCCCAAACACTGCTCCTCTCCTCTGATGTGAACAACTGCAATCAGAGAAATGAATATGAGGGTATGTGTGCAATTAAATAGGGATGTGAAGATTCCATCTCCCTGTGAACACAATTCTGAACAAAGAGAACTCAATCACAAACACTGCACAACAGTGGGTCATGCTTATTCCATTAGCAGTATTTGTCAGGTATAAAAAAAAAATTGACAATTAGTAGCTTAGTACGTGAAATTCAGAGCAGCACAGACAATTTTTAATGAGGCCAAATAAATAAAAAGATTTGATGACGATCAAAAGTTGACATATAAATAGATAGATATAAAATTTCAAGCCTGCTTTAGTGTTTCATTAGGTGTTTAAATTATTTATAACATGTTGCCATATGCCATATTTTAGTATGTATATGTATACCTCTACTCAAACAGTTTACTGTACCTGGCTGTACACGAGAGCCTTGTTGAAGACAGCTGTCCTGGTTCCTAATAACCCAACACCCAGGGTGTCCAGAATCATCCTTTTGCTCCTGTTAATCACACCATCTGTCAGCTGATTGGTGTTGAGGGCATGGATAGCGGCTCCAAAGCTCTCAGTAATACCCTGGTAAGGTGAGAAAGGACCAGTCAGTCCAAAACACAAGATGCAAACCTCCCCAAAGACCACACTATCTGACTAAAATATCTTTAAACCCTAAAAATACTTTCCAAAAGGTGTCTAAACTGAATTGAATTACAGTGAGAGATTAAAATCAAATAAAATCAAAAAGTATGAAAGAAAACAGCAATACCTTGCGTAGCATTATCAAGGTTCAACAATGTCTTCAAGTGACAAACTATCTAAGCGCAGATGTCTTTTATAGGTAACTGCACTATCTGAGGGCTGGTCAACCAAATTTCCAAAATGGCACAAAACCACCATGATGAGAAGTAGGAACTTTCACAATGACTGAACGTCGCCTTTGATTCATTTTTCCTGATTTGTGACTGTTTGATAGATAGCAGGTCAGAAAATCTATCTAATTGCTTGTCATTGCTTTATTTTAATTATACATGTTTGAGCTTGATCTGTTCAAAACATCCTAAAGTGGTTGACTTTGTGACAGAAAGGTTGTTAAAAAAGAGCGGACAGGGAATCACAGAATCAAAACTAAAACTGCTCACAGTGAATCCATGCAGTATTATATGCAGAAAATATAATAACAAAAGTGGTTAGAGGACTTAATCTTGGGAAAAATAATTGACTGACAAAGCAGTCATGCTGTCTTTCACAACCAGTTCCTTTCTGAAATGACAGACTATGGAAATTCAACTCTCTGCAATGGGAAGTTTTAAACAGGGAAATGACTGGCAATCACGTGACAGGGGCACGTCTGAATGTTTCAACCATTTAACAAGTACTTCTTTGCTCTCTATTTCATTGCTTTTAGCTCTTTATTTTACCTGTTTACCCATTGCTTTTATCTAATTATTTGAACTATTTAACTAACAATTTCAACTGCTTTTCCATTACTTCAATCATTTATCTTTTACTTTTATCTGACTGTTTCAACTTCTCTGCTTGCTTACTAACTTGTTTGCCAACTTCAACATGTGGTGACGACTGACTGGGCTTACTGGTTATCTGAAATTTATAAAGGATCAGCATCACAGCGATTTCTAATAACAATTTGAATTTTTTTTAGTTGAGTTTGGTTGAGTTGATTAGTTTACAAAACACTTATGATTCTTACATCCACTTATATGTGTCTTTTTTTTCATTAAAAAAAAATCATTATGCGTCAGATTCTAGTTTGGCCTTTAACTCCTTCAAGCCGATACATTAACAAATGTATCAGTCAATTTTCGAAAGGTATTTTTCCCTTTTAACCAACAGAACAAAATGCTTCTAGAGGCAGACTGATCAGTGCCACAGATCAACACAGAGTGATACAGGTGAGAGGCAACTCATGGTTCACAGTTGTGTAGTCACGTGTACAAACATTACTGTAAAAGCAACAAACACTGCAGTGTTAAATTGCTAAACTTATGTAGGTCACTGTTGAGTATGATCAAACAGGTGTAATACAGCTTATACTAAAATACAGCGATACACCAAGTATATTTATGTCCACACAAACATGTTAGAATTCACCTAGTTCTCATGAACATAATCTCCCATCAAAGTCAGTCCTCGCCAGGTAAACCGACCTATTGGATTTCAGGATTAAGGTTAAGTGAAGGTCAACAAAATCTTCAGGGAATAAATGTCATTCAGATGTCAAGTCTGCCTAAAAAATAAAAACATGTTTGTTTGAGTTATTAATGCATGTGTTGTGAGGACCAATTTCAATTTTAAGCATTAGGACTGAGCATTTTTGCCAATACTCACTTCTTCCAAGGGCTGCTTGTGTGTTAAGACTGTAAGTCTCTCTCTCTCTCTCTCTCTCTCTCTCTCTCTGATGTGTAAGAGTCTGGCTGCATTTCCTTCAGAGCTGCAATGGGTGTCACTCTTTCCATATTTTCCAACCATTCATTGATTTCAAAGCTTGAATAACTTAAGCCGACTGCATGGTTTCTGCTTTTGTATGTTCCTATGGGGCAAAAAAAAAAAAAGAGAAGAAAATCCTAACATAATTTATTTGATTAATTTAAAAAAATCAATAGAGGATGGAATGCATTTATATTTATGCCAAACAGGGCAGGAAGAAATAAATCAAACATAATCAAATGTGGGCGTTTGGTTTAAGTGATGCTGGAAGAGACAACACGATTTGTTCTCTCTCTCTCTCTGTGTGTGTGTGCATGTGAGATTGGGGGGGGGGGGACCATGTCTTGACAAGTCAGTCGTTTAACAGTTAAATGTTAAGTTAACAGTCAGCACGTCACGCACGCGCACTCACGCACGCGGTAAGCCCAGGCTTCATAAACAGGCAGCTGCCACTTTGTTGCTCAGTGTTTCCACTGATCCCACATCAGTGCAGCGGCTCAGAGAAGATGGCACTGGCCGACACAGAGCGTGGAGTGTCCAACTGCGGGGACTCGGTCTCCCCGTTTTCGGAGATCATTGAGCTGAACGTCGGCGGACAAGTTTACGTTACCAGACACAAAACTCTGATCGCCGTCCCAGACTCGCTCCTGTGGAACATGTTCAGCAAGAAGTCACCCAAGGAGTTGGCGAGAGACAGCAAAGGGCGCTTCTTCTTGGACAGGGACGGGTTCTTGTTCCGCTACATCCTTGATTATCTCCGAGACCTGAACTTGGTCCTGCCGGACTACTTCCCCGAGAAAAGTCGACTACAGAGGGAGGCTGACTTTTTCCAGCTGCGGGACCTCGCCAAACGCCTGAGCCCCCGGGTGAGTAAGGACAATTCAATCAGCGAGGAGATCAGCCAGAGTGACACAGAGGAGGGCGCGCAGCAGTGCGGCTCCTCCAGCGGCATGGAGACTTTACGCACCATGTCGGTCAGCGGGGCCATGCGCTCCCCGTCACTGGACTCCAGAAAGTCGGGCTACATCACGATAGGATACCGCGGCTCGTACACCATCGGCAGAGACATCCAAACCGACGCCAAATTCAGGAGAGTGGCGCGCATCACGGTTTGCGGGAAGACCTCCCTGGCCAAAGAAGTGTTTGGAGACACGCTGAACGAGAGCAGGGACCCGGACAGGCCCCCGGAGAGATACACATCCCGATACTATCTCAAGTATAATTTTCTAGAGCAGGCGTTTGACAAGCTGACAGAGGTGGGCTTCCACATGGTGGCCTGCAGCTCTACGGGCACCTGCGCATACACCAGCAATGATCCAAACGAGGACAAAATCTGGACAAGCTACACTGAGTATGTCTTCTGTCGGGAATAACAAACAGTATTCATGTCACGTTCGTGTAAATAGACATTTCATAATCTAGAAGGGAATGTCTTTAAAAAGTATTGCATTTGCTGTGTTGAGTGGCAACGTTTGCCAAGAGCAAATAAGTGCAAAAATACTGCCCTGTTGTTCTAAAAATAGCCAAGTATTACCACCTATGACGTTAGCCAAACACAAAATGCCCCCCCCCCCCCCCCCCCAAAAAAAAAGATTCTACACAAAGGATTCTGACAGTATGTCAAGAGAAGATTATGCAAGTTGGATGGTCAAAGTGAGAAGAGCATCGATGGAGGTGACACACTCATTCAAAGCCCTATTACGTGGAAAACACCAACAAAATGCCACCATCTCCGTTTCATAGAACTGCATGTGAATGTTTCAGTCATATCTGACTCAGTGCTGTGTGAATTGAGCGACATCCAAGAACAGACAAGCAGCAATTAGTATTCAGTGTCAGTGTAACTTCTAGGCTTGCTTGATCACATGTTTGGCCAACTTTTGTATTATCTAATAGGCTCTTTTAGCAGTTCTATCGCTGACATGATTGTAAGTGTATGTGTTTGCCTGGTAGACTTGTGTTTTGTTAAACCTGTTCAGATGAAATAAAATCTTCTACTCTGTTATTCTCAGCCCTTTGCCAACCATCCTATCTTTTTTCATGCATCTGCCCCAGAGGTGTACACTGGCATTCACCCCCCCCCCCCCCCCCCCCCCCCCCCCCAAAAAAAACCTTTTAAATTTTAACTCAGTTGGGAATCAAAGAGTTAGCCTCAAAGAGAGATGCCCTACCCGGGAACCTCAGCCCATCATGGCACTGAAGAGACCGCCTCAACAAAATCCGTTTCAACCCAGAGGAGGCCACATGGGCAGAATTGAAATGTACGTGGTAGTACTGTGTCTAAACTTTTCATTGTGTTCTTGACTGACTTCCGAAATCCTGACCGTGAACTTTGCTTGGCTCTGAATTAGAGCATCACTCTTTTAAACTGCCATTTCCAGGCACAGCGTCTATTTTCTATTCAACTTTGCCTTGTTATTAAATCACGCAACAAAAAACATAGCATATAAATATTGCAGGAGGATCGTTTGCCACCTTTCCATTTTGTCACACAAGCTCAGCTGCATGCCGTGTGGATGCAAATAGTGCAGCTGTGCACACATGATGTCATTATCATTTCAAGTGTAAATAATGAAAGGGTCCAGCTGCACACAAATAGAAGGGTTCAGTCTGCCAGGGACTGTGGATGAATGAGAGTCAATGGGGTGCACCTCTGCTGCAAGAGCAGAATTATTTGATTGCCCAGTGTACAGCCAGCCCTGGATTATGTGTTTCATTCAGACATGAAAAATGGCCTTATATGTATGGGATTATGGAACATCAGGGGCTTATAGACCAGAGGCAAGTGACGTAACCTCTGTAGGGGTCTGGGGACATCCTCCCAGAGGGAACATCTGTGGGTTTCATGTGGTAAACACATCAGTCTGGTTCAGCTTGGCCTTAAAAAGTTGGGGGAACTGTGCAGTTTGGGCAAGAATGAAAATTATCGTAGGGGTAGAGGTCGCTTTGGGTATCACTGTGGATGTCTTTTTCACTAAAGATAATTTTGGCACATCACAATAGGAAAAGGAAAAAATAAATTTAATGATGGCTGAATTCCATTTAGCTGCTTCAGTTTCAGGGTTGTGCATGCTGGATCACTCTCATAGCTTATTAGGACACATGAATACAACAGAGAATGTGTTAGTAACACCTGTACTTTTCCTTCTATGGAAAGCCAAAAATATCTAATGTTAAAAGGTCCTAAATTGTTAGCACCCAAAAATGAACTTGATACTTTGCCTGATGTTTTGAGTCAAGCACAAGGGCTCAGGAAAACATTCTTTACTTGGAAGCCTAAATTGGCCATATTACTCGCTTCGGTATTTCCAAGAAGCTCAAAATTTATTGTTGGCTTCTTTGTTGGTTTCATAAAAGAGAAACTACAGATGACACAGACTGACTTGTGGCAGCCCAAATGACTGAGGTTTACTGCACGTACAATCCAGCTGGATGACAGCACAGAAGTAGCAGCTGCAGCAACTAAGATGATTCCTCACAGACATCTGCCTTGATAGACTCAATATTGACTTGATATTGTCACACGCCTGCATATATGTAAATGATTCTGTGTTGGATGGGATTGCGCATTTGCAACATGGTGATCTTTCTGATTTAAATAAATGTGCTATACCCTTGAAAACAGAGAATTCGACAAAATCTAAGATGAGACAAACAGGACAAACACAAGACGTCTCAGAAACTTATGGTGTTCAAAGGAATTAAGTATTTTCAGGTCAAGTGAATGATCTTGGGATTTGAATTTGAGTAACCTTCATGCCAATCCCCAATCATCCATAATAATAATATTTGAAAATAGGAGGTCATGCGAAATTTCTTTTATGGTTTTTTTTGTTGTAAATGTAGAAAAAACAGGAGACAGTAGCAATTACTCTGTTGTTGTTTGTACCAACATTCATTGGACCAAATGCAGGGAGACACCCTGGATCAGCCGCCAGTCCGTCACAGATATCGGCCTACAAACAATGACTGACTCACACCCACATTTACGCACAGTGCAGTTATGAGCAATTTGAGTGAGCGAGTCTCCACAACACATGCATGTTTCTGGACTGTTTCTGGAAACCCACTCGAACATGTGCAGCAAAGGCTGTCATTTATTGCCCAACAAATTGCTCAAGCTGTTGGAACACATGCACACACAATCCCATTGTGCACTTGTCGAAATTAATACATTTCTGCCAGTTAATAGAGAGCAGTTAATAGTTAATAGAGAGCAGCATTTTATACCTCCGCAGGGACACTTAATATCTCCAATTTGAATTAAATGATAAGGAATCGCAAATTAGAGTCCAATCAGTCAGGCATTTCAGTTTTACTGGTCATTTTATTTATATGTATCTTTACTTTGTAAGTGCTTCATTCGGGCTAGACTTCAGTTGTCTTTTTAGTGTTTAGTTACAATTTAATTGGTAGCCAGCAGCACTTGGATATCTTTAAGCCACAGCATCAAACTGTAAATGTATCACTTGCACTGTAGATTTGTTATTGACAAGCCACTACCCATTTTAAAATAAGATATACTCTGGAGTTAGCAGTTTGCAGTTAGCATCATTCATACATTAAAATACATTACAATCAACAGTAAAAAAAAACAGAAAGACCAATAAAACCATCAAAACCAATGAAAGCGATATGACTGATGAAATCTGTCAAATTGCACAAAAGTATTACACACTGCAGCAGAATATTGCACAGTAAAGGAGAGTATTTCACATGCCAATATGACCTCGTAAAGTTAAACCAATACAGTATTTGACTACTGCTAATTAACATCTTAATGGAAGATGGAGTAAATAACAGTTCAGTCTACATTTTGGGACTCTAATCCATTGACCAGAATCTAGTTTTGAGAAGTGCTCTTATGAAAACAACATAACAGAACAACCAATATGATCCTAGGTAATACTGAACTGTGAGAGGAAATAATGTAGTAGTGAGAACAATGTACACAAATATACACAGTGAACGCAAATGACAGCTGCTGACATTTACCATAAATTCCCATGACTGTGTTGCCTCTCAGTAAAATGGAAATGTAATAAATGGCTTGTCAGGTTTTTCACTTTGAATGATAACAGAGAACAAAAGAAGGAAGCTGTGAGACAAAGTGAGTCAGGGAGTGAAGTAAAATAGGAAAACTGAGAGAAAATGACTTTTGATTGTCAAGCATTGTTACTGTTCTTTCCTCTCTCATAATCTTACCTCCATTTCTAACATTTGTTCTTCTCTCTGCGCATGCTCTGCACTGAGCTCCCTGACATGAACCTCAGCAGATCAGGACTGTTTGAATTCCATGCATGGGTCCAGGATGGGTTTCAGCTTCCTGAGTTATTTTAGATCAAAGACGGTTTCATTAGCACATCACAACAGTAACTCTGGACCAAAGGCTTCATTATTCTAATTAAATTCGGAGTCTGAAATACATTTTAAACTTGACTTCACAACAGGGGATATGCATCAGTCAGTGTTCAGAAGAGGATGTTTCTTGCTAACATGTGAAAGCATAACATTATAGTGTGTCTTGTGGTAAAAAGGCTCGTGGTGTTAACAGAACCCAGGAGCAACAAGAGAATCCACTGGTGAGTGCAGTATTAAAAGATCTATCAAAAATATTGTCCATCTACTCACAGTTTAAACCACAGTCAGCCTCTACAGTGCAATGTGCAACACTATTCTTTCAGTACTAAAAAGACGCAAGGTATTTAAGAATGTCAGCCATCTTATTAGAAAACTACATCATTTCATTTGGTTCTTATTCTTTGTAAAGTGAACGCAGAATAGTAACAAAGACACATCAACAGGAATGTACACAGACATTATGAAAAATGGAAATGGAAAAATTTACAGCCAGTTCACTGCACCTTTATCCCTAACATGCTCACACCTCCTTTCTTAAAAAGATTTACTCTTTAATTGTTACTTTTATTGAATAGTTCATAGGAGACGCAGAGAACAAGAAAGGTTTCACTATCATTAATGTTCACCACCAGTAATTGTGGTGTCATGTGAACATAACAGCAGTGTTCATTTAGTCTAAAAAGAATCATAATAAACAATGGGTCAGTTGGGTGTGTGAGATGCTGTTAGAGAAGATGTTCAGGTCAAGGCACTTTATCATTTAAAAAAAAAGAAAAAGAAAAAGTTACAATCTCAGTTTCAGGCAAACAAACAATAACTGTACCTACAAAGAAGAGCCTACATTCTGCTCATTCACATCCAAATACACAAGGAAGGCATTCATCCATCCATTATCTATATTGCTTATTCTTAAGGATAAGGATATTATTATATATCCTTAAGGATAAGCAATATAGATAATGGCCCCAGCTGACACCAGGCGAGAGGCGGGGTACACCCAGGACAGATCGCCAGTGTATCACAGGTATCACATATACAGGCAACCATTCACACTCACATTCACACCTAGGTGCAATACAGAGTTAGTCACCAATTAACCTGCATGTCTTGTGGGAGGAAACTCAGAGAGAACCAATGCAGGCACAGGAAAAACAACTCCACGCAGAAAAGCCCCGGGCGAACCAGGGTTCGAACCCAAAACCTTCTTGCTGTGAGGCGACGGTGCACACCACTGCAACAAGGAAGGCATGAAGAGAAAAGGTTCCTTCTCAAATTACTGAAGGAATAAATGCCAACGCTGAGAGCTCAGCATGAATGGGGGCTCGCTATGAGATGAGGATAACAGCTGCAGCAATAACAATAATAATATTAGTAGTAATACTACATTAGAGATAGCGATGATTATTTATTTGGTCCAGAGAAACACTTCAGCCATAGGGGGTCATAAGGGGTCTCAGCTCAACCAACTGTAGCCCCTGCATTTAGATGAAATACACAAATTACAAATAAAGACAGCCACAAAAATATTAGACAAGATATGAGAGAGAAAAACACACTGAGCCTTAAGTGTAATGTCACTGCCACTAAAGCTACTGCTGCTATTGTTATAACACCAATAACATAAGACTAAGCACATCTCACATATGGCAAATTATGTCACTGCCAGTGCATGGCATAGAAAATCGATTTTTATGAGAGTTTCGAATGTTCATTGCTCCCACTAATTAATTCAGATTCCTTTTATTTTAGACTAATGCTAGACAACTGCAGATGTCACCGTTTGTGATCAGCAGCCTCCAGACTAATGCAATCTCTCCTGATCACCTGAGCTGAGATGCTGCTCTATCCATCTATGTGGCCATTAAACCTCCCACCTTTCATGCCAGCTGAGTTCTTTTGAAAATTACAGTCATCAAATAGAAAATGCTCTTTCCACAGCTGCTGTGCACCTCTATAAAAGCTGCCTTATACACTGGGGCCACTCGTCTCACACGGAGGCCTTTCACTGAGTGTTCTCTGCATTCTTGGGGTTATTAATCAAATGTCCTTTTAAGAAAGCACACTTTTAATTCCTATGTGGTCGTACCTGATTGCAGATACCCTTTATGCCTTGTTCTCCATTTGATCTCCATACCAAAACCACCTTTTCATACAGAAAATCCTTTTTGAACTCCTGAGCTTTTTCTTGATTTCATGGCCTTTAAGGAATTGAAGGACCTTATGTTAAGATATTTTTTTGTGAAACTACTATTCCAAAAGTCAACTGTTTCTGTGTATTTAGTTTCCAAATCTTTTTCATGACAACACACCACATGTAGTTTCCTCTCTCTGTTTTGAGAGCAGTAGAGAGCGCTCATATTTGTACAACATACTTTCTGATATGTATATGTCATATAATGTATTGTGTAAGGTCAGAAGTGTTTCTCTTTTCTCGCCGAACCCGGGAGGTTGTTATGAGCTGTCTGAGTCACCCTGTAAGAGAAGAATCAGTCCACAATGACAGGGTTGTGCCTGCATTAATGTGGTTCGTGGTATTCACATGAACTCAGAAGGCTGGTTTTCGAAGCCATTGCTCTACTTTCAGGTTTTGCACATCTGGCTTAGTTTTTTTGGGGAAAAAAAAAGCTTTTCTGCGTATAGGAGACAGAATTACAGAGTGCAGTGGCATAAATAATAATAATAAGTCAAGATGCTCATGTCTGAGTTTAGAAATAGCTTTGATTAATGTACTGATGTATTACTTTGGACAGAAGTGCAAAGCAGAATCAAGTGAAGTGAATAACTGCTGTGTTCTGCAGCAACAGCTCTGATGCAGTACAATATGTGGTAATTACCGCACTACCCGGGAAAAAGCAATCAGTTCTTAACAGCTCTTTTTTCACAGCAGGAAGTCCAACTTGGCCTCTCACAACTTTCAAATGTATTTTCAACAATTAAAGGATAACTGCACTTGTGTGATAATTTAAATTGTAAGGCTTGAAACACAGCATTTTGCATTTCCTTTACAGTCTCCTCTTAAAGTTTGTTAAACCAAGGGCTCACACGAGTGCCTTCCAGTCTGAAAGATGTGAACTTAAGATGTGAACTCTCACTCTGTTCATGTTACATCTTTATGCTAAACTTTTTGCCCAAGGCTTGTTTTTTTTTTTTCTTCTGATAATATTTGTATGGAATAACTTTTGAAAGGATTCCCACTGGTACCTTCAGTAAGGGTTTAATCAGTACCACTCTTACATCTCTATAGTAAATATGTGGCTGGAGCCAGCAGCCACTCAGCCTAACTTGGTATAAAGACTGGAAGCAAGCTATTATAGCTTTAACCTTTTGGATTCTCTGCTGGCTGCCTTAAAACCACTCCCAACCAAGAAATATATAATATATAACTTTTTTGTACACATTATATAGACAAGATTTAACATGTTTATTAGTGAGCTTTAGAGGTGCTGACAGGTGGATTTTGTGTCCCTTGGTCAGAGCCAGGATAGCTGTTTGTTTCTCCCTCTTTCAAAAATGTTAAACTATGCCTTTAAACCAAATTCACTTGAATGATTGAGTCTACAGTAGGCTACAGTAGCAAGTCACTTGATCTAGGTTGAGGCTTTTTCAATGGACTGGATTAGAGAATATACAGTATATATGGACATTAAGAGATGATTTTATGCAGTAAAAGAATTAAAAAGAAGTTAAAAAAAAATACAAAAAAGCATACAGAGAACAAATTATCCACTCCTGTAATGTGGGCAGCTAAACATCTCAAATAATTTTTTTGGCACTGATTACAAATATTTTTAGTCGTGTTATGCTGCCAAAGTCTTCCTAATTCCTCCAAAAGTATATGCAACATTCAAAAGCCAGTTTGAATTTCATGCAGAGGAAGCACTTTAAAGCATATAATTATTGTGTGATTAAGAACAACCTTTTTTTCCAGTTTGGTATTAGTTTGCACATTTCTGTCGGGCAGAATGCTGAGGACGTAATTTTCCACAAAAGCCAACAGATGCAAACAGATTATTTGCGGTCTAAGATGAATTCGGTCCAACAATAATTTTGTTGAAAATACTCCAATGACATTATTTGTATCTGCATTGGTAAGGTCTACCCTTTGAGCAAAAATGTCAAATACTTCTTTAAACACAAACTGAACTTTCAGATAGGATTCAAACACAAACACAGCCCTGCCTCTAGCTAAATAGGAGAGTATGTGAGGATACAGTTCTATTTATTCCATTTTCTGGGAATTTCCTCTACAGTTTTTTCTTTTATGGGACGACTACTGTGATGGCTGACCTCACAACTAAAAATACACAAACCACAGAGCCACAAGAGAATTGTTATTCATAGTAAACCGTACATAGCTGAGTTACATCTAAACCAAATCAACAGTTTAATTTGTGCTCTTTTCTCTTGTTGTTTTTGTTTGTTTGTCTGTTCTTCCTTGTACTTTTAAGTAAAACACATAAAAATATAAAATATACAGTGGGAGGGTTCAGGGCAGGATTTCTTTTCCTTAACTCCCCCTAACATCATCCAGAATTAGTTACAATTCAAAACAAAAAAATGATGCATGTTATTGCAAGCTATACTGGATAAAAATGAAGAAACAGTGAGAGGATATTAAGGCACAAGGATACAAATCACAACAGCACTCTCAGAAGCTGATACAACCACCACGACAGCTGTAGTGCTCAGATAAGAAGGAATAAATGTCTGTATCTGTCATATCAGATTCAAAGCAAGAACAGGTGGGGAAAAAAAAAAACAACATTCTGTACACAGAATTTCACAGGTGATTTCATCCAGCTCGATTTGAGCTTTGCTGCATTGCTCATCTGCACGCTGGCTGTCTGACAATCCTCAATTTTTAGCAGGAGAATAAACACTGGAGGAGTTGACGGAAACCCCTACAGACATTACATAACCCACGCTAAATCAATATCAGCCGACAGGGACACAATACGGGTGGATTATGCTTCTTTTTGAGTGGCTTTTCCCTTTAATTTTTGCACTTACATCAAGTAAAAAAGAACAGTCCTCTCTCAGGAGTTACATCAGGCCGACAGTAGAACAGACAGGTAGGAGATATCCATCAAAGCCAGCGTGTTGTCAAAAGCACAGAACTGAAGCATGAGCTGTGCGGGACGTCTGTGGTGTAATATGTGTGATCACAGCAATTACTGTTCCCATGTTCAGGAACAAGAACAATGCAGCGATGATGCAGCATGCAGACCTATAGAAATTCAATCTGTGCTAGCCAAACAGCCAAACATCTAACATCTGCTTGACTCTTTTCTGACAGATGTCCGCCTCCTCTGCAGGACTTGTTTACAGGTTACAGCTTGATTAGATAACTGGGTCGAATAAGCTTCCTTCACTGCAGACAGCCTTTAATTTTCAAATATGCAAGGGCACAGAGTCTTCTTTTGTTCTGTGAATTAACATATATGTCACGGCTTATATTGGTTACCAAGGATACGGATGGAGATGTAAAAGCTTATCATCTATGCTTAAAATTTAGTCAAAGCCAAAATTAAGAGAAAATAGAAATATATGAACTCATCGTGTGTTTTAGGTGGAGATGCAGAGAGACGAGTTTCCAGAAATCAAATGTTCTGCCACTGGAGCTTCAACCTTGAGGCAAAGCTTAGACTGAATGTTCTGGCAAACATCACTGGAGTTATTTTGATGCTAGAAAAGCTACACACCAGAGCACAACTCTTGGTCTGGTCCATGTAACTGTTGCCACAGTCCTGCAAAAGGCATGCATACATGCATTTCCACCTTTTCAGTTTAACATTCAATGAATCTCTCCCTTCTAAAAAACAATTCTTCAAGCTCATCAGTCGAGGTATAACACAGTAAATGACACATGCCAGGGCTTGTGAATACCTGTAGAATGATATTGTGACCTGGAAGATAATAACTGAAAAGAGATTCCCAGGACACTTTGGGTGATATTTATAGCTGAAGAATAGATGTCATTTTTATTGCCATTTCTTTCAAGGACATTGCCAGATTCATAGAGAGTCTCGCAAGTACTCAAGCATGTCCTTTAGACTCTTTACTATTTTGTTTAATTGAACAGAAAAATGCAGGTTATGCATCTGCAGTCAATTAAAGCCTGATTTTGCTGAATAGTTCAAGTTAAAGGCTGGTGATATTCTATACTCTTTCAAGAAAATCCAGTCAACAATAAAATGATCAGAAAACAAATATTGTATGTATGGCCAAAGCCTGATATGACTTGATTCTCTGTGCCATAGAGCTCCATCACTGCCCATAAAAACTGTTGTGGGTTTTACTCATTAAGAGGAAGGGCATCGTAGTTTAATGGTAAAGACTAACCAGCGTGTATTAATCCGCAGCCACCCCAATAAATGAATTTGCTCTTGTTAGAGTGACACTTGCTTAGAAATACAGTGCACTACATTTCAGGAAGATCATCGGCGTCGCCAGACCCCTTTACTGGGGCACATGCCCTGGTATGAATGAGCCACAGTATAAATGCCACCATTAATTTTCAACAATAAACAGTTATCATTGCATTAATTCAGATAATTACAGAAAAGAATAGATGTCTTTCTACTCAAATGTGTAGCAAGAGGGTTAACTCCAATTAGACGCTATAGCACATTCTGTACGTCAGTGCACGTCACTGTGCTTGAGCAGCAGGTGAACTACAACACACATGCAGCTTCTCCACGTGTTGGTGCGTGCAGGGGGTTTGCTGTGTCCTGGTCTAAAATTATTTACTGTTATAGTTGTGTCATATTATTTGGAAATGTTAATTTAAAAAATTAATGAGAAAAAAAACAACAAACAAAAAAAGCCTTTGAATCATCTTAATTGAGAAGACTTTGATTTAAGCCTTTTCGGAATTTATCTCAAAATCTCATTATACTGAACTAATAATTATTGCATTTGGAATATAATTAAATTGTCAAGTCCTCCCTGTTATACTGTAAGAAACTGGTGCCAGTCAAGACTTCAGACGGTGTCCTGAATCACCCAGCAGTTACTGTTATTCTTCAACAGAGCACTGACTGACTCTCACAGAGAAACCTTTAACTGTGCGTCAATCTTGGCTATTAATAAAGAGAGCTCAGCAGTCTGCAGTCCTATTCCACTTGTGTATTGACTCTCATGATGTTTACAAAAAGTGTCTCACTTGGATCCCCCACAGAGCATCAGAAAACCAGCTTGGCTTTGCCAGATAGTCGTACGGCTGCTGTGGAAAGCAGTGAACTGCCTGACAAGGATAAAGTCCTGATGATTACATTTAAAGCCTTACTAAAGTCATCATTAATAAATGTTTGAGTTTTACCAGCAACCTGAACTGTAGTGTCATAACTTAAATCTCTGATAAGAGCTCGTTATTATGTGAAGTGGGAGCAGGCAGGAAATCTTATATGAGAAACACACCCTGGTGGAATAAATTAAGGGTTGAGTGTGATTAGGCAGTGTCTCCTTCATCATTTCATCTGGATCAAATTCAAGTGGTGGATTAGGTGAGCTGAAGGGAGGCAAAAGATTTAAGAGCACTGGAAAAACTTTGTCATTTAGGATTTCACTCCTTATTTTAGGGGCTGTTGTGCTCCGAGCCATGATGAATTCTTTTATTTATTAACATGCTTGTTGACTGTGTCTTGGCTCAGTGCGTTAATTCTCTTGAATCCGGGTTTAATGAGCTATAGATGACCCATGAAGACGTTGCCTAGCTGTAAATGATTGTTTCTCAGTGATGCACACACAGATTGTTTTGTGGCTGATGACGACAGTGCGACAGGTGGCCTAAGGAGTTCATTCTCAGTACATTCCTTTTTTACCGCGACGCATTGATCACACGGAGACAGGTGACATTTAGATGACACCGCGGTCGTTCAGGGAGATTTTTCTGGGAATGTAAAGGTCACATGATTCCAGGGTAACAGAAAATACCAAAAATATTCAAGCTGCTTGTTTTTTTGTTTTTTTTTCAGGGGGACAGTGATAATAACTGGGTGTTTTGGAAATATGGTTTGGTCTGAGTTTAAATTATTGTAGTTTAGCTTTCAAATATTAATCAATTAATTAAAATAAAATAACTTTGATTTTGTTTTATGCCCTATCACACATAGAGCATACGGTATGTACTGTAGATCATTCACTGGGGTAGTGGTTCAACCTAGGGATAAGGAGACCTCATGGGGTCCCAACATAAATCTGAGCGGTCGTAAGATGATCAACAAGACAGAAAGCAAGAACAACAAAACATCTTGTGTGCTACACAACTGTAGCCAACTAAAATGCTCTGGCTATTGTTACAGCAGTTTAGTGTCACTTTAGCAGTACACAGTATATGAATGACAAACATTACCTGCACTGGCTGGTGAACTTTGGTGAAGAACATGAGCTCCAGCTAAGTGTCTAACTGCAAAGGTTAGGGCTTAGTGTGTTTAGCCATCATTGCTTTCAGGTGAGCTAGCCACATGATCCTCTGTCTGTTTTCCTGTTTCACTGTCATATATACATATATATATAAATGAAAGAGTAAAACCTATTTCATGCTCCACTTTCATTATTTAACTTAATGTATTATTTACTAATGTATTCAGTCATATTGTGTCTCATCCGATAACCTTTTATTGCCTTTTGTCATTTTCAGGACTCCATAATCTGCAACCTGTAACATGGGGCTGTAAGTAGACACATACAGCTTCATTCTAAAAAGTCATGCAACAAAAAGCCTTGGAACCAATGTCCTGGATTAGCTCTTCTCTCTGTGCTGCTGTCTTTACCCTCTATTGGGAATCGACTGTGTCAGTCAGCCGCCACTGTTTTCAGGTCCACTGGATCTATAGAACAATCCTATGGACTCGGTTTTTATATTCTACACCAATCGTTCACTGCTGAGACACCACTGTGTTCTTTTCCTCATCACTTACATCTGGCCTCTGTTCTTGCCTTTTGTTGTTGCCCACTCACCCAAGTTGGCCTTCAGGGGTGTCACTTCACTCTCTGATCAAAAGCACCAGTCAAACGGACGGAGACAAAGGTCTACTGACTGCTGGGAACCACCCTGACAGATCACAGAGAAAGGCATCATTGTGGTCCTGTGGGAGAGATATGGACAGCACTCATGTGGATTCAGAAGAAAATGGGTTTGCATCAGCAGCATGCATGTAATAACAGGACAACATTCAGTTTTTGAACAATTTATTCTTCACAGATGTAGACAGTTGGAGATAGCTACACAACAAAAGGATCAGTTTACCCAAAATCACACACAAAAAAGCTATTTTCAGCTTCTTCCTAAATATAGCTGATTATCCTGCTGATTTACTCCATTTCTTTGGGATGTTTCACTATGAAAACAGTCCCAATGAAAACTCGAGGTCTGTAAATTATTCAGAGCAGTGATTTTCAAAGCAGCAACAGTGGCACGCAACTTACGGAGGCAATTAAGGTACAGGCGTCAAGATTATACAGTCATAATTCAGTCAAACCTCAACACACAGCCATGATATACATATTTTTAGATCTAGAAAGACTTACGTTTCCCGAGAATGTCACTTTCTTCGATGTCCGTCGCAGTTAACGTCCATAAATCCGCTTACAAATCTTTTAAAAAAAAAAAAAAACTTAGCAGTTGTCTGTACATACATGGTTTCAGACAGGAACCGCTAATAGCTACTTCAATATACTTTTAATGGTACCAGTTTGTCAAAAATGTGAACAAATATATGATAAGTCAAAACGGTGCCCAAGTTGTAGCCCACAGTGTAATCAATGGCAACATTGCACTTCCTGTTTACGCTCCCCAAAGTAATATGGGAAAGGTAGTTCTTTGGCAGTTTTAAGCCACAAACAAAATGTCATTAACCTCTGTTGAATCAAGTCTCAAATACAGATAATTTACAGATCTGCTGTCAAGATGGACAGGAAATAACACTGAAAAAGAAATAAGAACTTTGCCAGTGTTTCTTTTTACTTTTTGGACAGATCCAGGCTGATTCCCCCTGCTCCTGTCTTTACGCTGAGCTAGGATAACCGCCTCCTGGCTGTGGTTTCAAATCCAGTGCACAGACATCTGTCTGGATCTTCTCATCTAACTCTCGGAAAGCAACATATTTTATAAAATGTAGTACTATCACACCACTATTTTAGAATATATCAGAAAAAGCTTGAAAACTCAATCATACCAACAATTTCCGCAGAAAAAAAAGTAGTCATTGTTCTCATGCGTGACCCTCTGTGTGTTTATGCAGAGGTAAAATCACATCAGGCATTTGTGTCAAACCCTCATGGCTTTCTCTTGTGGTGTCCCCTGACTTTCAGTAGCAGACACATTGAGCTGCATTCATGCTATTTAATTTGTGTGTGTGTGTGTTTTTGTATCTGGGAGTGATGCGTGCCAACCTAACCTGCTTTGATGCTGAGCACTCTCTGGTCAGCCTCCTTTGCTGTGGTTTGTCTGGTGCTGTCCTGTGTATGAAGCTCCTGGAGGAATAGCTGTCCTCGGTGTTAGGTACTGTTTGAGCCCTGGCACAGCTTAAATAATGACAACAGCTCAACTAGAGGAGACCGTTGGTGATTCAACCTATATTGATATCCACTTCCAACAGACTGACTCATGTACTGCAGTTCAACCCTTACAATTAATGCATACTTGAATTGGTGTGGAAGTCAATTGAATTTACAGAAACCTAATGACTGGCCTGTTTCCTACTATAATTCTCCCAGAGTGTTGTAGGCAATTATGTTGTTTCATTTCCTTTTTTTGTGTGTGTTTCCAAATGACCTTATTCAGATCTTATTACTGCCTTAAAATATGACTGTGTGCATTATGGCAAAGATTTCCTCAGTCTAATTTTGTTAGCATTGTTGCTATAATTTTAAAGTCAGTTTAGCAGTCCTGTGCAAGCCTTTTTGTCTTTTAAAGTGGTTAGGGAATCTTTAAGTTATCTAATGAACCTCCCTTATATTATGAAAGGAAAAAATAGCTTTTCTTCTATTTGAGCATGTCTCCTAGGATATCCTTTGGTAGTTACAAGAAATTGTTTCAAATGGAGTCGAATGGAGTATGTATGACGTCTTGATTCTTCATACATTCAGCCATAACATATTGATTGGGAACGGTGGAGTGATAAGTCCCAGATGCGACTTTGAAATGCAGAGGTGGGTTAAGATTCATTACAGTGACTCATCCAGGACTGCAGCGACGTGATTATCAGCAATGTACAATGATATCATGTGTTTTGTGGTTGACCTTTTTGGTTGGATCGTGATCAGATATTCATGCTGATTTTAAATTACAGGTACTATAATAAGAGCTGACTGGTACTTGGCTGTCAGCTTGGCTCCTTCTCTTGTAATGCCATTAGAGAACAAGAACAATTATATAATAAAGAAATTATGTAATGGCCTAATGGTAATGCCAGCAAATGAGGAGAAGTAACTGGCACTCTCATTGGTGCCTAAGAGCAATCATGATAGAGTATAGTAACATCTACATACTGAATGGTGTAAAAGAGGATCTATTGTGTCCTGTTTTGTTTCCTCTCATTCTAACCAGAGAGATAAATGTGTCTTTACCCTTATGCCCCAGTTGTGCTCTGATTTCCAAGGGTAGAAGAAGAGCAGAGCAGCAGATTTTCCCATCAGCCTCCCACCAGCCCATACTGCACAGGACTGAGGTAAGCAATCAACCTCACCCACAGTGGATCTTCTGCTGCATCCTGCTCACCCAGCCAGCTAATCTCCCCCTACCTGAGCAGCCATTGACCCAATGCAACATATTCTATAGGCTGGATAAGTCCAGATGGGATAGCATATTAGTGGTATTGATTACTTATTAGATTGGGAAGGGTTTGTCAGGAAGACAGAGGGTGGTGTTTTGGAGGAAATGCAGCCTACAGCAGCTGTGCTCCAGCTGGTGAATCAGCAGATAGCTGCTTTGGCATGACCTACAGTTTAAAAAAAAACAAAAAGAAAAAAAAAAACAAAAAAACAAACAAAACAACCCTCTCAAATCAGAGTTAAATCAATCTCATAGATGTCAACAGCTGCCACTCCTCAGTCAGGAAATCAGGCTGGCTGGGAGAGATTACCAAAGGGCAGGGAAGGATTAATGAGCACAAAAAAAAAAAAGAAAAAAAAAGAAAGATGTGAGATGAAACAACAGATAAACACAACAACACAATATCAGCTGATCCACCTTTAGTATTCCCTGCTCTGCTACAAGACATTTCGAAGGGTTAACATGTACTGTAACTGTAAATCTCATGACTTTTAGCACAACTTTCAGTGTTTTAATTTAAGTATTGGCATTTTGGGGAGTACATCTTATGTACACTTATTATTGATGAAAGTTAAATGAGAGAAGTGATACTAAAAAGAAATTTGTGGTTTAAAGGGGGAGAGGGGTGATGTGCTGGGCTATTTCTTGGCTGGGTGTAGTAACTTCCTGTCTTCACTGGTTTTCTGCAAACCTCATGGTGACAAGACCAGAGGAAGTCACTGCAGCCAGCCAGTAGTTAATCATGCACACTATACCCCTATGAAAACATCAGTTTTACCATCAGTTTTTGCATGGATTTAAAAAAAAAAAAAAAAAAAAAAGGTTTATTCTATGTTGGTGGATTGTTTTCGCTTGGGAGAGTCACACTAATGGTTTCCAGTCTTTATGCTAAGCTAAGCTAACCAGCTCCAGGCTGTAGCCTTATATTAAAAATAGAGAATGGAATCAATTTTCTCATCTAAATAGCAAGCAGGCATATTTAAAAAAAATCCTTTGAAGGGACTCAAAAATTACTCAAGAAGAAAAATGCTTATGTTCTGTGAATAAGAGTTTAATTTTTAGTCTTTTTGTGTTTTAAATTTAAGAGTAGCTTGCTTGGTGGTAATATAACTCAAGGTATTTCCGCCACTAGTGAGATCTGAAAGCTTGAAATAGCCACCGTGATTCATGTGAAGCTGTAAAGAGCCAAAGCCCTTTGAAATCAATCAGTGGTTTCTAGAAACATGCTCAGACTGACATCCTCAAGTGGTTTCCATTATAATAAGGAGCGGGTGTTTATCAAAAACTGCCTGGCTTAGTGGTGTTGTTAATTAAGAAAAAGGGATTATTTTCCAAAATAATTTGAACAGAGCCGAGGGAGTGTCGCACTACAGAAACTAATATCACAAGAAAAGAATTCAGTTGTAGCTGGAGGATGTTTTGGTTTTGCTGATTGTCAGTTGTCAGACAGTTGAGGTTGTGAATACCACAGATGATGTTAGTGGAGAGGCTGGAGGGAGGTGGCAGGGGTCTGGCAGAAAAACCTGTTAAAATCTTACTAAAGACGGGAAATCAAAGAAGCTCCCAAGACTGAAACATTGCATCTATGGTAACCATGGCAACAACAAGAAGGCTTTGAGGACTATAAAGATTTAATGTGGTGCAAATGAGTTTTGAAGCCCCATAGATATGTCTACTGGTGAGAAGAAAGGCAGAGGCTTTAGACCATAATGACAAGTGTGTAAAATATGAGGCAAATCATGCAGATTGTTGTGTGGCTAAAATCAATGCAGGAGGTGAAAATGTGAATCCAATATATTAATCGATACAGTCACAACTCGTGCACGATGTATGACATTTGTATTATAACATATATGTATGTATGCAAAATTGTAGACGAAAAAGCTGTAATTATTTCTAAATTTTTCAGTACCAAAATGCAAACAGGTAGAGGAAACTTCTTTTCAATCTCTGACACTTAAACATTAGTTTCTCTTTTTTACAAATGAACATGTTTCTAACTAAGCCTCTGTTGGCAGATCAACATATTAAATCAACAAACAGTTTAATGAATCATATGTAAACAAGTGTAAACTCAGATCAAAATATAATAAAAATACATATTGACAAAAACATATGAAATGTCACTGGAATACATGATACGCAAGTGGGCAGGAGGTAGTAAGTACAGTACATGATGTGCACAGCTCTGCCATCTTTTCTAAATATAGCATGCCACTAGTACGCTATATTCAGTTTGCACTGGATACAAGTGAAATTTGTACGTCAGCAGCAGACTACTAAAGGATCTAAAGGTTTTAAAACCCTGACATTTGTGTTGTTGTTTTTTTCCCTGACACTGTTTTTCCTACATGCTCAGTAAAGGCACATGTATGGTACGTGGCACAGGAACAATCCACTCTACTGAAACCACTTCATATCTCCTCCTCCTAAGGACATAAAGTATCAGCTCAGGAGAGCATGAAATTGAGTTTAGAGACAAACGGACGTAAGTGACGTTTTCATGATGACCTAGAGCAAACACCCAGGCCATTAGTAAGTTAACAAGCCAAACACTCTAATAAGCTCAGCTTTTCTCTTTGCTTTGTGTACGGCTTTGGAGCACTTATGGGGTTTAATGATGAACAGAGGTAATGGCTGGATTGCAAACAGAAAATAAAGGGGGAGGAGGATATAACCAGGGGGCAACTGGCGGTCTGAGTATATCATGTTGTTTTCCAACCGTGGAATTTGCAGTCAAATCTATCAACAGGAAAGCGTACTGAGGGAACCTGGTTTGGTTAAAACAATGTGATCTCAGGGATGTTTATTCACCAGAGATTGTAGTTTGCATATGGACAGAGAGACTTTAATTGAGAGAGAGGTAAGACAGGGCAGGTTAACTAATAAAATACAACAGACTGCACAGGATTTACCTTTGCCCTTAAGGAGGAAAGTCTTTTATTCAGCTCTGTGTACACTGGAGCAATGGCAAAGCTTTTGTATTTCTACTGAATTAACAAGGATATGAGAAGGAAAGTTATTGAAATTTCATTTCCTTTTTCACAGAGAGCCTTCAGGATGTGAATATGAATGATGAGCATTCATCCAAAACAAACAAATTGTCAAATAGTGATTTAGGAGCAGGGGGATCTAGAGGAATCCCTTAGGGGCGCCCTGTTCCAACCCTAGCTCCAGCTTCATTCCCCCCGGGCCTGCAGTCAAGTATGAAGAAGATAGCAGCTGGCGTATCTACAGCCGTACGCCTGGGACTTCAGGGCAAAAGCGCTAGAAAGTTGAACTCACCCATTTGCAGTCTTGAAGTCCAAATTAAATCACTTAAATTCTGACAGTAGAAAATCTGAAGAATAAGTTGTTTCAAATAAAGCAAGTGTTAAGGCTTACACCAACCCCCCCATGGGTGTACAGCATGCTGCTGATATCACGCTCCCTTACAATTCTTTTCTCCACAATAAGTGGGCCTATACAGCTGAGGTCAATTATTCGATATGTCAGAGACCATCAGGACTATTTCATCCCCAAAGTTCTCATTGATGTTCATTTTCATTCTTTGTATATACATTTCACAGGCACAGACCGTCTCCAGTGCTGCAGTCAAAATTGTTAATATCAATATACTGACAAAAGCTGAGCTTCTCTGTTGTAGCAGGAACAAAACAAGAAGCTTACAGTGCAGGAAATGATGGGTTCTGGAAAGCTATTCACCATACAGTAATTACAGCTCTGCGAGGGAGATAATGATGTTGAATGGACCGCAAACAAAAGACTGGACTGACAGCTTCACGTTCTAGAGGTGCTTTTCAGATAAAATATTGCCCAACAATAAAGTCCCACCTCGGCCGGCCTGCCGCCTTTTCAGGAATCTATTCACTCTACAGTCTTGTGTTTCTCCACGGAGACACAGAGTCAGAGCTGTTTGTTTGAACTGCTGCTCCAGAATTAATCACAGGATGAGGAAGAATCTGTGCTTTTATCTACGCTGTGACATTATTTACCGAATTCAATTATTATTAATATAACTTGTTTTCATCATATGATAGTGTGAGGGATTATGGTCAAAATTCACAGAATTTCCCTCCCTTTTGATTTTGTACAGTTAAGATTCATCAAGAATCACCGACTCTCATCACACCTAAACCTGTTGAGGGACAGTCTCAAGAGATCTCGAACAGATAAATAATTCATCAATAATCACAATAATTTAGTTTTGTGTTTCCTGTGTTGGCGGTGGAATCTTCCTAGAAGATAAACAGCCAAAAAAAAAAAAGCAACAGTTGTTTGTCAGAGTTCTCCTTGCTCCAGAAGGGCAGCAACATATATAGCTCCAAAAAATAAAAATGACAAACAGCATGAGTAATCATAGGTCAAAACATACAGTCTGAGAGCATCAATATGTGTTATGATTGTCCGAGATGAAAAGGCAGAAGCCAGATATCAGTCAAGGTTGAATCTTGACTCTGTGTTGCACAGCAGTGTAGTGCAGGAAAAAAAAACAATATATTGGTGTCTAAAAATGTACACACATGGTGGAATCTATGTCAGGCAGCAGAGTAACTGTCAGGGACATAAAATGTTGCTTTGTGTAAGTGATGTCTGCAGCTCTGAAAAGATGCACTGACAAAAATATGCTTCAAACTGATGTGTCATCAGTCTGGTCTTTACACTTCATCAAAAGGAATGTTCCGCAAGAACCAGAGGCTTAAAAAAATAACAAAAAAAAAAAAAAAAGCTTTCTGATTCTGACGTGGAACAACTTGATCATACTGATATAACTGTGTTACTCTAGTATAAGAGCTTTTCGGGCCAGAGGAAGGAAGAAGAGTACAATCTGATCTATCTCCTGCTTCAACAGTGAATCCAAAAAATCCCCCCTGTATGCTTTATGTCATCCATTGTACTGCATTATCTTTCACTGGCGTAGCTGTAGGGATAATCCTAAGAGCATGTCTAACTGAGCTGTTCAAGAAAGGCTTCTGAATCATGTTTGAAATGTTTGGTGGCCAGCTCCTTTTATTATTCTTTTACTAAGACAGTAAAAATCATAGAAAGTCACATTGGAGGTGAATTTCGGGCGAAGTATATCTTTTTTCTGTAGGTTCATCACTATGATTGATCCTTGTCATAGTGTCACATTATTTTCATATTGACATTAGATATTGATTATTGCTCCAGTATGGTGTGGACTTTGAAAAGCAGGCTCTCTCAGCCTCGGAGCATCACTTTTGAAATACCAGACATGTCTGTGGATCTTCTAATTTTTTATAAACCTGCATGAAAGGGGTTTGGTAATCAGATCTGTGAAACATGACCCACTGCATTATCTGGGCTATCAAAACCTGGCAACCAAATTGTCTGTTATACTGAGATCAACATTTTCCATTACATAATCTGTACAACAGACTGTTCTGCCTAAAGTGGTTGGAGTTCCACAAAAAGATCCTATTTTAGGCAAAATAAAAGGAGGGATTAGAACAAAGCAGATGAAGCCACAAATGAACTGTTTGGAGGACATTTACAACATTTTTGAAAAACTTATTCAGAATCTCTTAACAGGTTGCAAAATGTATATATCCTGTAACACAGAGCACATTCCGAATTAGCAAAACACTACAGTCTCTGCCATGACTCATTTTCCTGTGTTATATAATCATTTGAAACAAAGACAGTAAATGGCTTTGCTGTCAGTCTGTGTTAATCGAGCTGTTTCAGCCTCAGGTTGGCTTTAGGCTATTCAGAGGATTACTGAGTTGCCCATATGGCTACTCAGAGACCGGGAGAGAGAGTGGAACAAAGCTGGCATTACTACATCCAGTGGTGAATGAGCAGTACTTATGCACAGTCACAAACACTCCCCAACGCTCCCCAAGGCACGTAGAGTGTGACAGTGTCCTGCCAGAGATGCATTCAACAGCTCTGATTCTCTTTTGTCAGCGCTGCTTCTCTGCATAAGCACGCACGCACACGCACACAAGCACACCTGGAGCCACACATTTAGATTAAAAGTGAACTCACTGTCTAACCACAGCGCAGTTCAAAACATATGAAAGACAATACATTTCCTTCATATCTATAATCTAACTTTGACACATCAGAAATGTAAAGAACATTTTTGCAATTCACATCAAGGTATTAAGGCCAACTTTCCTCTCTGCCACTGGTCTAAAAACAATGTGTACCATCTACAAGACAATATAAACAACCTTTGCCTGCACAGTTTGCAAACACATGAGAGAGCATAGCACATTTGTACATCCTATTTCCCGTATCCACAGTGGCACTATATTCTTAGTGGCGGTCAGAAAAATCCATTCAGCATCTCGTTCTCATTCATTCAAGGCACCAATTTCCTACTCTAGCTTTAATAAAGGTCTGGAATAATAACAGCATGTGGTTCCCTTTCTCTATTACTATAATTACGATGAAGGTAAGAACATACCTGAGGAACGTCACATTTGTACATGTAAATTCAACATCTGAGATTGATTTCAAACCCTATACATACAGGTTCTTTCTTCTTATCTGATACCTATACTCCATCCACACAGGTGTTTTCTCTTGACTAACATCTCGCTGAGTCTCTTGTTACTTTTGTTGCACCCTCTTATCTTTGTTATGGGTCAACAGAATTTTGTAATGTCACATAATTCCAAGCATAGCCACCCTGCTCCAACCTCAGAAGAGGTGATATCAGTCTCAGTAAGTGAAAACACCTGTGTAGGTGTGCAGTGCCCTCAAAGGAATAGATTGACATTTGGGGAAATAAGCTTATTTGCTTTCATGTCAAGAGTTAAATGAGAGGATTGAGATGTATTGTGTTAACTAGTGACCTTTAAAAGTTCTAGCAGACTTTGTCGCCTTTAGTTGTGCTCGTGCAAAATGGCAGATTTTTATCTAAAATGAGAAACCTGCACAAAGGTACTATATTTATATTTGATGGACAGAGCAGCGCTCACGTTAAACTTTGTCAAAGGTAAGAAGTTAGTGTCCTCACCAGTTGATGATTCATGTAAAAGACATGGAAGTACAGGGGCAGCATTGTTCTTAAACTGCAGTGTTATAGTATGATAAGACAAGAAGTGTCATACTGCATCCATACAATAAATCCCAAATGGGGCTTTGTCTAATATACCCTGTTGTAAAACACTATATAATAATTTTAGCTTTCGAAGCAAAGCTAGGTTGTTTGGGGGAGAGGTTTAGTGAACAGTTTTAGTATCATACTAGACTTATATAGACTTAGAGTATTTTATGATTTTGGGGATGAGGGGTGTGACTACTTAGAGGTAAGTTGATTTGTCATGTACAAAAGAAATAGTCAATTTCCATGTAGTAATATGCTTTTTGTTTGTGCCACCTCTGATATTAAGTTTTCAGTGCACCTGGTTTACATATTGCCAAAATGACAAATATATGATAACATTTCGGTAGTAAAAGACATATCTGCGTCAGCCGCTGCGAGGTGGGCTGGACCTTGTGGCTACAAACAGGACCTCCATTGTGCCACCCCGCCCACCTCTGTGGTGACGCGTGCCGGGCAAACGCCAAAATGAATCTCCTGATATCAAATAAAGGGTAGCTTTGAGAGCATGTCATCCTCACTTTTAAGTTTTCCTCTGATAAAATTCTAATTAACTTCAATCCTGGATGACAACTGAGGACAAGGGGTAAGGAACAGATACAGAGGTAACGGGATAAAAGGTGAGGTGGAACCTGTCTGTGATGAACCTCAGTGTGACGCCTCTGTCAGCTTGTGACAGACAAGCATTACGGTCCCCATCTGTTGACCTTTCCAAGTCAACCAGCATGGCTGCTGCTGTAACTCTTGAAGTAAATTCTACTTTGCTCTGTGTTGCTGAGTTGGAAAGGTGACACGCAACCAAATATACTGCATCAGCTACTGTCGCACATCTGTCTTTCTTTTGGGATGATGGTTGAACAGATGGAGCAGACTGCGAGGCAGTGTGCTGCTTTGATGAATAGTGCTATAGCATCCAGGCTAGAAATAGAAAATATGAATGGAGTGTAATATTGGGGCACATGGATAAATTTGATAGTATTCATTCTCAGCAAATTATTGCTCTCCTCCGTTCATCTTCCCTCACTGCAAAAACACAAATACAGCAGATAAAGAATGGCAAATGCTTAACTGAGAATCAGTATTCCAACTCATGCACAAGCAGTAAGACTGAAGCAGGGTGCATTAATATGAGGAAAGAAAAGTTGGTCCCCTGTCACCCAGGCATAATGCAGTCTCAAGCATATCAGGGTGCCCCAGCTGTAACCATGCAGTCTTATCATTTCATAGCCATGTAACAGTTTCTGCACTCCTTTTCTCTTCTCCAACAACTAGAAAAGCAACTCCAATGCATTTTGTTGTCAGTGATATTTTTCCTAAGTAGAGGAATGAAAATAAATCAGAGTGCTTTTTAAGGTCACACAGTAAAATCACAGATGTTCCCTTTCCTGATTGTAACATGGCTGCATGAAGCTGTCTTGCACGCATAGGAAGACAGATAAAGAAACACTTTCTTTTTTCCCTCCCGGCATTTGGATGAATAATTCTCTTGGTCGTTGGACTGTTTCCCTGTAGAGATGTATTGGAAACATTGGAAATGAGGAGAGGTGGGGACAGCATTGCTCATGATGAGTCATGTTTAATGATCTACAAACAACAACCTGCTCTGGTGAATGTGTCATATTTTCTTCAGACTACTTTAAAGCCTTCAGTCATCAAATGAATCCTGAGCTTTACCCTTTTGCGAGTCAGAGATTAGAGTCAATATTCGTTATAAGGATGAGTAGGGATCTGGGCTGATCATTTCCTCATTGAACAAAAGGTCACAGATCAGTGTCTCTGTACAAGTTCAAAAAAATGTTTTCATGGCTGCATGAGAAAGGTGATTATCTGTTAGTTAATCAACAATTGACATGCACCTGTTCCACCCCTGAGGGATCCTTACCCTGGTAAGTGCTTTATGAAGCTTATTCCAAATGGTGAACGCTCTTATTTAACATATTCATCACACTTTGCCCCAGCAGAAATGCAATCACTGACTCCGATCACTTGGATGCACATGCATGGAACAGGACACCGCCAGAGGTAAAGGTAACATTTTCTTTTTTTGAATGGAAAACCTTTGCATAATCAGTTAAAAGACCTGCTCCGAAGTAATGAATTAAAAATAGATTGAACCGTGAGAGTGCATCAGGTATGTACGGTGTATGCATTTCCTGCTGCTGAATAAAAATCCATACACTTCTTAGCAGGCTCTATGCCATCGCAAGATATTACACAATTACTATAAATTATGTTCAGACCATATTCAGCTTCCCCTATTGACATTTTCTCATTATTTCCTATAGCTGTAGATATATGCTATAATTAAACCAATTCAGCACAGTCATCTTTTAGCCTGCAGAGTTGCAATTACCAAAGTAATCACAGCTTACATGGACACGTTACATCTACAGTAAAGACTTTCATTGTCATGTGATATGTCTCCATAGCTGTGAAAGCTGTCCTCCCCTGAAAATCAAAACCTATGCTACCATGAGGGGAGAATCGCCTCACAGATTGACCCAGGAGAGCTGGGAATTTACAGGTTTACTTAAAGTCCATTTACTTTAATCCCTGTATTTAATTGCAGTTATGGCAGAGCTTTGAGCTGTAGGCATGGTACCTGTAAGCCATGGCAACAGGTCTGAAGAGACAGTGTCTGCAATTACATGACTGATGCTAATTATAGCATCAGTTCAAGCTGCAGGTAAATTAGTGCCTGATGGCTTCTAGAAAGTGTGAAAAGCATCTCTCTTCAGTAGCAAATGGAAGGGGGTGTGGTTTGTCTAAGATATCTTTAAAGCAAACACTGCCTACTTGCAGGTCAAAAGTGTGTCAAATGTGTGACTTTTTGTTGTTGTTGTTGTTGTTGTAAAAATCGATGTTAATTTTAAAAACTCAGATCGTCCCAGTCTGACGGGAAACAGTGTGCCTAAAGCCAAAATTCAGCGTCACTCATGATTAATTTACAAACTAAACCACAAAATCTTGTAGCAATATTACATAAGGCATTATGTTTTTGAATTACTGTAGCTACAATCCAAGGACACATTACCTCTTATTTTCATGAAGTATGTAATGTTAAATGACATGCTTAGTGGTGCAAGCAACAGCAGTTTACATCCAGCTGCAGCTGAAACATCATTCAATCTTTCTTGCTGAAAAGCTTAGATCACAGTGCCCCCCTCTGGCCAGTCTGAGCTACACTTAAACCTAAAAAAAAAAAGGACTGTGGTACGGAAACGGAGCATGATCATTGGGCTTGCTCTTGTGTGTTGATTGTAAGGTGAAAAATCAGCCACACGGGCCTGCCTAGAAATCTCCTGATAAATGGGAAATCTTTCCTCCCAATGGGAGAGCATTAAAAAGAAGCAGACATTAAGCTGTTAGAGTCAGGAATGACTTTTTGATGGAGGGTAGAGCAGCCATATCTAAGCTCTTCCATCTGTGTTCCATCTCTTTACAGACCTTATTCTTCCGAGCAGCCAAGCATACAGTTTCTCTGTAAGCCCCAGCGCGCACACACACACACACACACACACAAACACAAGCTACTCAATTCTCCACGTCAAAGCCTTCCATAAAGGCTGGCTGTGGCCTTGGCTTTGGAGGAAAAAGATGGGATACTTATCCTGAAAGGTTTTATATTTCTCTGCCACTCGACTCTGCTCGGCGCCATTCAGGCCGTGCTTGTTTTCTAAGCATTAGGATTAAAATCTCCCTCTCCCACGAGAGCGCCAAGAAAAATCTAAAAAGGAATCTAAGAATTTGAGATGTCTGCCTCTGGGGGCTGTTTGTGCTTCACCTCAAAAATACAGAGCCAATGTATGCTTGGTCCAACTTATTTCCATATATTGCTTCAGTTGAGCTTACTTCCATTTCTGGGAAATGAGGACAGTTTCTTACCTTGCTGTTCAAACGTAATTGACAGCTGCGAACTGAACAATCAGGATCTTCCCCACTCGTATGAATATGCAATATATGTTTATGCAGATATGACTTCATGAAACAGCCAGAATGACAGAATACATTAAGAAAATAGCCTATCAGTGTGTAATCAAATGTAATGCATGCGCACTGAATGAAATATGCATGACAAATTGGCTTTGGAGAACACAGAGCAGGCAGGTCCTCTGAACCTTTGCACAAAAGCTCATTGAAATTCCTTTCATTACGACTGTGGCACTACAGAGAAACAGAGAACGAGAGGGACAGACAGAGAAAGATGAGTATAATGATTTCTGATAACAGAGGCAGGAAAAACCCTGCATCATAAACTTGAATATATTACACAGAATTATGCAATTTTATTGTTGAAAAAAGTAATTAAAAACACATGAGATGAGCATTTAGTCATTTTATTTACAAATGTTACTCTTTGTCTCAATGCCATTCAGTAGGATATATGTATAGATATATATATATATATACTCTTCACATATAAACCTGCCTCTGTGTGGAATCCTCCATCTATCAGTGGTAACTCCAGGCAAGAGCTATCCAAGCAGACAGTCTTTTTTTAAATATATTTTTGAAACAATTCTAATAATCTTAATTTCTTCTCCCTGGTACAAATGAAAAGGCACATACACATGACAAGAATACCTTGGTCGACAAACATGTTAACACCACAAGAATCAGCAGAAGAATCTCTAAAAATCTGTCTCAGTGAGGGCCATAAGAAAGCTCTGCCTCTGTAATCTTATAGTCAGTTTATTGCTCGACTAGTTTCATGGCTAAAATGTTTAAAAACTCTGGTGCATGCACGACCCTTATACTTTGTACATCTGTAATACTTAATACGATAGAAACACATTAAAGTAGATAACTTTTTTTAAGCAAGCTTACCCTCTCAATCATACACTGTAAAAACACAAACATGATTCTCATTATTGAGTTGAATGGGGTTTTCTAGAGTCATAAATGGAGAGTATGTCCAAGCCAAGAGTTCCAGCTATTTTAGAATGGCTTCAACTTGAATGTTCATGGGTTGTTGTCACAAGTAGTCTCTTCATCAATCTGCTGGAGCACAGTCACATCACATAGCGGTTGGCTGGCCAGCTAAAAGAAAATCAACAGCGATGTTACACTTAAGGAAAGCCAAAACACAACACGTCCTAATGCTGATCAGCTTGATGGAGCACTTACTTTTGAATCGCATGTAGCAGGAGTTACAGTAGAGCTGTTTGTTTCGTATTCTGACCTCAGCCCCAGCTTCCGATCCTCCGAGGTCAGACTTACAGTCGATGCACTGAGGAAGTTTAGGAAAGGGGAGAGTTAAAGAGCTACTCAACTGGTTAAAGCTACACCGAAGTATCCAAGTCCACAGGCTAAATGATAAGGGAAAGACAGACTGAGCGGAAAAGGCATGAAAGTCAAAAGACAAAGACGAGTGAGAGAGATAAGCATTCAGACGGAGAAGACCAAACTCAAGAGAAGACCAACATTCCACGATGGACCAACAACCAGAGTTAAAGATTAGCACAGAGAAACAAAGTGAGGGGTTGATTAGTTTGGCTTGCACGTTTTGGCACAGAAAATCTACTTTGCTCAGCTGTAGAGGGATCAGGACCTTGAGATTCACCAGGATTTTCTGGGTTAGTAATGAGAGAACAAAAAAGAGTCTGGAGCGATCAAGTTAGTTCTGAGGATCGGCCGAGTCGTACTGCAGATGTGCTCCGAAGCCGGCGGGGGGGGGGGGGGGGGCAACTCTCACCTTAAAACAGCCCAAATGATAACAGAGCCCAAGGGACTCGATGATCATGGCCGCTCCCTTTCCCAGCGGGGTGTCACAGAACGTACAGATTTTCTTGCCACTCACTGACCTGGATTACAGAATGCACAGCTATGATTTGAGAGCCAAGCACAAACGCATGACGCATGTATGGATGTTAACACACAAAACACATGTTCACACTGGTATACAATGGGGTTAAACTGATAAAAAATGTTTTGTCCAATGCTAAAATGTAACAGAAGCTCCATTAAAACATTCAGCAAAACATTTAAGAATGTTTTTTTTTGTTTAGTCACCTAAAATAATTCCTTTGATAATTTCCTTTAATTGAACATGTTTCTGGCATGCCTGAAACTTTCTATAGTCTTAAAATATCAGTGTCAGGCTGTTGCTTTATGACACATAAAAACAGATGCACACACACTCAAGACAACCTTGTACGTGCAAGTGAAATTAAACCGTTCAAAAAGACAGAATATTAAAGGCCTGTATGTGCTTATATAACCCGTTGGACCTGGAAAAAAGGGTGAATGGATGGAGAATGTCAAACAAAACAATAAAATATAACGGCATATTATTATTATTATTATTATTATTATTATTATTATTAGAACTTTATTATGAGAAAAAAACATCTGTATTCATGATGCCCTTTGCCACCACTCCCCATCCAGTGTCATGGTTTACCAACACCACCACCACTTTGACTACGTTTATGCAACCCAGTATACCAGTGACAGGTTAGAGGCAGCTTGCTGGGAGCGTTAAGCAAAGCAGCGCGGTTGGCTCTACCTGCTCCGCTGCTGAGGGGCGCCCGCCTCAGACGTGGGCTCTGGAGAGGTGGTGGGCGACGGAGAAGAGGGTGAGGGAGAAGGAGTCTGCCGGGACCAGGGGGACGAGGGGGTTCCTGCCCCGCCTCGGAGGGAGCCCATGGAGTAGGAGGAGGGCAGAATGGCGGAAGCGGGCCGCTGGGCCCCGGAACCGCCACCGTGAAAGGAAGTGCTGCCAGAGAGGGCAGAGTGAGGCCGAGTGTAGTTTTGGACGTAAGAGTTGCTTCGTGGTGTCCATGACGAGCGCCATGAGGAGTTGTAGGAGGAATCCAGGTTGCTCGAGAGACTCGCCTCTGCAAAGCCAACCCACGCCCACGTTAGCTCGTTAGTAGAGGCATTTAAACCGTCTGGCTGCCAACTGTACCTGTGGCAGCTGTTTTTGTGTGACATTATGGCGCAACCCATTTTGCCAGCAGCTGTATGGTAGCCAGACTGATAAATGCCTCGCCTCTAAGCACAGAACTTTAGCACGCTAAAAAGCCAGCCGCCACCATCACACAACAGATAGGATTTGTTTTATTCTCACAAGGCTGGGGGGACTGTACTACAAAGTGACAGGTATGTCGCCTCACAAGGCGGGGTTGGAGGAGCGCTGGCGAATCCAGCTGCTGTCCGTCAGCAGCGGAGTTTTCTTCTTCATCTCATTCAGGATCTGCTGCCGCTCCACCTCAGCCTGCGACAGGGGCTGCTGACCCTTCCTCTCATCTAATCCGCCGCCCGTCACTGCACCCAGAGGGGAGAGATAAACGAAACATTACGCTTGGTAAAATGAAAAGTTTCTAGAGACTCAAAAATAGATCACAGTCATAAGGGTAGAGAAATGAAAAATGCGGTAGAGAGAGAATGAGATTGTGATGATGTAGATACTATTTCCGCACATCTTATTATAGAGGAATCTGCTATTGCCTGTGATAAGACAATTTCTTTTAAGTACAGTTATATGGGGGTAAAATGTATTTGATCTATCAACTTGAGAGAAATTACATTGCAATAACTTTTCTGCATAATTTTCTGGATAGGTCACTATTAATCAAACAGCTGTGATGATCGCAGGAATGCCATACTGACCTGCTGATCACAGGCCCTGCGGAGCTGATTGACTGGTGATTCAGGTCAAATCTGGGAGGCGGAGCCCAGGCCGAGCCCACCTCTCTGGCTCTCTGTATCTCATGGCATTGAGGATGTTTCTCCCTTCCATCTCCAGCTCCCTGATGCGCCTCTGACCTCAGCTTCCCGGTCGCGCGCCTCAACTTCTCCAGCAGCCAGTGAGTTATGCCACCCGCGGGCTGCACACACACACCTACAGCGCAACAACGCGCGACATGGAGTCATTCGTGAAACAAACTGGGCAAGGAGGAATACAGGCCACTGCTGGTGCTGGACTTCAAGCAATAAAAATCAAATATTCCTTGTGTCGAGGTCACTTGCCGGATTCACAAAGCAATTAATGGCGTGTTCATAAAAACAGTGACATTTAAATTAATGGAGAATAAATCGAACACTGACCTTCTTTCTGGAAGCCTTCATCGTTGGGGAGATGATTTGATTTGCCCCTGTAAGACAAGAAAAACACGTGTAATAAAAATAAAATAAAAAAAGCAGTAATCATAATTACATTAGCAAAATTTATGCAATTCCAGACATTTGTACATTTTGATTATTTGTTGTTGTTTTTTTTTTACAATCGTTATGATATTGAGGAAAAAAGCAATAAAGAAATAAGGAAAGCCAAGGAGCAAGACTGTTTTTAACCATCAATCTTTAATACAAAACTATTTCTGTCCTTTTTTTCCCCTTACAACAGATCAGTGTGTGCCTTATTTTTCTGGTAATCCACCCCTTCTTAGTAGAAAATAAGTGATTTGATTTATTTATAAATGTTTATATGTGGAAATTGCTGATTGCAGGCTAATCACATTGTACCTAGTCTCAGCTGAGACCAGCCTACTGCTAGCATTTCCATTTTCATGACCTCTATATAAAGAGACATTGTTGGAATGATTCGGTTCAAAATGACCCCTATGTGTACCTGATATATTTCAATTATTCAGTACAGACACAAATTGCATTGTATAGAAAAGTGTTGAAAATAACTAAAGAAACACCACTTACTGCTTTGAAGCCCAACATGATGTTAAGTTATGCATCTATCAATGTTATCTGCTGTTACTGTTTTTAGGCGGTAGTAACACATAAGAAAAAGACATGGCATTACGTTAATGCAGGTTATATGCTTGCAGAGACACCGGCAGGCTTCCAATGACTAGGCAAGAACACTCAGATGCCAAGACAACTCCTGGTAGAGTATTGTATGAAGAATTCAGAAAGGTGAACCTTAGTTCAAGATGTGGTGATTGCAGAACATATCTTAATTTAGAACTCAAACACAACCAATGCTCACTTTACTCTTTTCCCCACTGCATTCACAAGGTACACAAACATTTCAGAAATGGTTCACAACATTAATTGTAATGTAGTCAAGCAGATACAGGGACAAATGTTTATTAATGTATATTTAACAGCTTCTCTATGAAGACATATTTTATATTATTCCAGCTGTGTTCTACCACACAAATTATTATCTGTTTACACTGCAGCCTATATGGCTGTTCACAGAGAGGAGTTGAAGTTACACAAATACACAATAAATAAAATCTGTTCCATTATAGGTAAAAGTTATAAACCATTTATTAATTGTTTATACATTTTACTGCTTATAAACGTTAAAATTGGGGACCTATACAGTAGGTATAATAATACTATCATATGATGAATAGGTGAAGCAAACAGCAAGAAGCCAAAAGAATGTGATGCAGCAGGTTTTTATTAGTACCACGGCTGATTAGCTCAACGAGAACTGTACTCACATCCTGTTCTGTAAAGGACAGTGGAGGCTGAGATTGTAAAGCCAGGAGCCACCAGCCCTTTGGTGAAGAGCAGGAGAGAGACACATACACAAAGGTGTGGATCTAAGGTGCTAATATGCAAACACATTAGTTGCAGTTATGTTAATGCTAAGACATTGTAGAGTATGTGGAGTTTAATGTCAATGTTACATCAAAGGATGACAGATGAGGAAGATAAAAGATATGGAGTTAAAGTGTTACTGAGAGTGGCAGGAGCAGTGTCTCACTGACCACTGCTGCTGCTGCTGCTGTGTTGCTGAAGGCCTCTCTCTCGCCTTCGCGCCTGCTGCTCTGCAGCTCCTGCCGCCTCCGCCTCCTCTCCTCCTCTCTCCTGCCACCTCAGCTCTCCTCCTCCTCCTCTTCCTCTCTCCTCCTCCCGCCTTTTCCCTTCCTCCTGAGACGCCAGCCTGCCTCCTCTTCCCCTCTTCCTTCTCCGCCTGCTCTGGCGCCTGCTCCTTCCTCTTTCTCTCTTTCTTCTTCCTGCACAGAGTGAAGTGGGCTGTTGACTGGAATGAAGGGTAGTGCTGATGCTGTGGCTGTTCACTCCAGGTTCTAGGCTGCCAGACGGATGAAAGAACCAAGAAGAGGAAGTATTAGGAGGAGACACGATGACTATAACCCTTATCTGCGACCTCATTGCAAACTCCAGAAGGAACTGCAACAACAGTGGAGAAAACCCTGTGGTGGACAAACCACAATTGTTTTGTACCCTTATCAGAGGAAGTTTTTGAGCTGAAAAATATTTCCACCATTGGCAGAAAGGATAGTCACAAGTTGCATGTCCAGTGAAAATATCCATGACTAGACATTATTCTCTCATTTCCATGTGAAATTGACCTTTTAAAGAAATATCAGTGGTTGGCTACATAATTGCTGCATTGCTATTGGTGTCAAAACTTATTTCACTTTAGGTTCTCTCCAGCTGATGTTTCAGGTATTAGGGCAATAATTTATACACAATAAAACACTCAGAGGTTATCCACGCCTATAATGTCTCAGTTGGAGCTTCAGCCCTCCCGCAGTTTCTCCTATATTTCTCCTGTGTGGAAAACAGAACGAGAGGTCAGAGGTCAGCCCATTCAGTGAACATCCACGGTAAACAGCTGCAAACGGCTGTTGTAACACGCCCACCAGATCTCCACATTGCCCTCTATAATAGAGTAGTGAAGTGGTACAACACACACAGTGGCAGAGCGCTCAGTATGTGTTTCTAATGAAAGTTCCACTGCTACAAAGGATAGCTTAAAGAATATCATGCTAGGGTGTGATTTTATACACTGATACTGGTAATTATACAGTGGTTGAAAGCTGTAAGCTGTGCAAAGTATTTTAGGATCCTCAACAAAGTTGCTGACACAGAATTGTTTCTAGAATTTGTGGTTACTCCAAGATGCCAACAGTGGCCTTGAGTATCTTTTAATGGCAAAAACCCCTTTCATTTCCCACTCATGTTCAGCCTGTGTTCAGTGCCTCCCCACTCATTCTATCTTTTGGTTATAAAATTGTGAGCGTCAGCTAGAGATCAGGGTTATGAATTAAATCATGAGCATTATTTTCAGCTTAGAAAAATGGGGTGTCTAGTAACAGATGAATAGTTTGAGAATGATCGAAAACAAAACAACTTAATAAATTAACGCCAAGCAAGTATCTAAAAATGTAAGGTGGTAAATTATGTGACCATAGTAAGGTCCAACAAAGAAGCAATAAAATAAAGCTTAAGGAGATTTCCAGAAGTTTTAAAGCTAATTCCAAGCTCACCTGCACATGTTATCGCAACCATCCTATGGTTGTTAAACCTAGAGAAGTTTAACCCTGGCAGGAAGTCTCCCTGGCACATCATGAATCAGGCCGCTTATCCAACAGGGAATGAGACTGGAGAGCAACACGCCTCGGGTTACAAAGAATGCGGCCATGCTCGTGATACCTTGATTCCACCCAGAAATAGACGCTCAGGAAAAATGTTTTAATAGACCAAATACATTTAAGTTGGATACTGACAGACGCTGCATTTCGCAGCCTGAGTGTGTAAAGTTTTCTGTTTTGAGCCCATTAGGAGTGAGTCTGTTGATGTGGTGAGTTTCACAGGGGCTGCGCCTCATTGTCAGATGAGACAGAGAGATTTGTGTTAACGGGTGTTTGGGGATCAAATGGATTAAGTAGGTTGTTTCATGTGGTATTTTCAGTTTTATTACTGACTAGGACACTGCTTCAGTTTATTAGGCACACCCATCTAAACCACCACCGTAGTCTAAATACAACAAATATAAATGTCTAATAAAACTGACACTGTTTTGAGAGATGATCATTCAACACTATGGTTACTTTGAGGTTGTGCCTAGGAGCGTTAGTGTATTAGTTACACTATGAGGTGTTTCTTTACATTTTTTTCAATTCTTGTTAATGTCAATGAGTGTAGTGGATGGTGTATGGTTAATGAATGCCACTAAAATAGTGGTCCATTCAACAGAATCCTAGAATCACAAAACTTAAACAAAAAAAATGGGAAATGTTCCTACTGCAATGAGTTTCAGCCCAGGAGGCGCTTCCGGTTCTCTAAGAGTTTTCAGTTTTCTGCGCCTCCCTGCTGGGTCCATGACCAAAGGCTAAAGAGGAGAGATTTAGCTGCATCTGTTATAGCATAATGCTTTTAATCAGTCATACTAACTGTTTAGGCCATAGAAATGGGTGGTAACATTTAACTTTGACATTCATCGCCTCAACACCTATATTCTGCCCTTTGATGTAGAGCTGAAAGAAACCAAACATATACATCCATCCATTTAGGAGCGCTCACTGAGACAAATAGGCACACATGCATTAGCGATAACAGAGGCTCACCATGATGAGAGGAAGCCAATCACAAATAAAAAGTCACCATGGCTGCAGTAGGAGGCCCACTATACTTGAAATATTAAGCGACATAGGAGACTGCATAGCCTCACCATGAGGAAGTACCAGACAGTGTAAGAAACTTTGGGAGGGAAAAGCAGAAACCGGAAAGGAACTGACTAGGTGTGTTACCCGCCTGGAACAGTTAAGAAATTAGGCCTGAAGGGCCTGAATCAAGAGCTCACCACAGAACAGCCAAGATCAGACATGTTTAGGTGAAAATAATAATAGATATAAGGTCCCAACTGCATCATTCAAGGCTGTATCAGCAACAGACCCAGAGTATTTTGAAAGACCTACAAACTGCGCTCTGTAATTATATTAAAAATACAGAGTTAATCCTACTAGTGAACGCAGTCTATATGAGATGAATAATGGCCCTAAATAGAAACACAGTAGGCACTATTTATATAATAGCCTGAGAAGCAACACAACAGACAGAAACCATATTCATAACGAATGCGATCGATGATCTGGCACGGAGACCGATCCTGAAATAAGAAATCGGCAGATAATGGATATGGGGCAAGGAACCGAGGCCCAGAACCAGGCTTATTAAAGTTTAACTGACGAAACATACCATTGTTGATTGCATAGAGAATGATACTAAATTGCAACAAAAGATCAATTTTCACCATCAGGGATCAAGATCACCGATGAAAACCGAACTGATCGACGAGAAAACACACATATAAGAGGCTAAAAGTTCACCAGACACTGGAAAGTATTGAATCATGTTCAGCATCGTTAACAGAAAGACCGTTGAAAAACACCACACACAACAGACGGAAGGATCAGGCTTAAGCGCTAGGTCTACATTCATCGTCAGCGAGTTATGCACTGTTTACTTATATTCTTTTTTCATTATTCTTATTATTTTAGGTTTCCTCTCATATCAAAATAAAGCCCCCAAAAAAGAGGCTTGTTTGGTTTGGTAGGACGTTTTTGTGGAGACACTTCTCCAGGAGTTGGACGTTTATGGCACTATATCATCTTGGGTTGAACAGCATGTCAGTGTCCCAGACTGTACCAAGTGAAGGTGAGGAGGTCACTGCACATTCAACCCTGTTTACCACAGAGGTAGACCAGCGCACTGACACTGGACCCTGAGCCGCCTGAAGGAGGGAAGGGGCACAGCACAGGGGTTAAGCTTTGGCACCAGACAAGACTGTCGACAAAAAAAAGAAAAAAAAAAAGAATAGCCCCAAAAAGAACCATGGAGGAATCTATTTCAATCCTGACACGATAATCAATTGATAATAGGTTCCTTATCTATTGAACGTGAGTGTGTGGCTGATAAAGAACATGCAAAAATCCTTTGGAAATCTGAAGAATTCAGTGACACAAAAGCACAGAGAACCCAGCCAATAGATTACACAGAAGTCGGAATTATTAAGAGAACACCGCCCCTCTTTGGTCAGTGCTTTTTTTTTTTTTTTTTTACCTTTTTCAAAAAACTCTGATCTCCGTTTTAAGTTTTTCAAAGATATGGTTTCTGAATCTACATGAAAAATGAAGAACAGGATACAGTGAGGCACAACAGAGGAGAAAAACAAGTTAACCAGGGGAGATACACCCATAAATTGCTAAGACACGAATTACACATATAGTACATGTCGCTTAAGATGTTGCAGATATATATGTCCATCAATATTAAACAGTAGTCACAGTAGTCAAGTGTTCATTCTTCCGCAACTGACATTCCCTACTGGTGTGTTTTAATATTGAGTACAGAAATAGTCATCAAGATCAATTCCATAACCTTTCTGATTGCGCACTTTGCTCTTTACCTTTGTTCCTCATGGTCACTGACTCTTGACGGAAACTTCCATTAACTCCGTTTGAAGCCACATCCTGCAGGGAGACATGGCAGGGTGCCTGCTCATTAAAAAAGCGCTGGACCGGGAACAATGAAGGGCTAAAAACTGATCAAACCTGAGTCAACCTGTGTGATTCTGGGTCACTTACGATGACTGGGTTGCCGGGGGCCTCTCTGGAAGGCGGTGTTTCCGTGGAGATGCGCGAGGTGAAATCCAGGCTGGAGTTTGCAGTGTTTGCGTCGGGGGAACCTAGAAGTATCGGATGATCCGTACTGGTCAGATTGATGGTCTTATGGCTTTTAAATGGCAGGGAAGGTTGATCTCTGTCCCAGTCTGCATGCAGACAATGCAATGGCAAAAAATAGGATGTGTGTATGCACATAAAACCAAATGTTTTTGTGCGTGTGTGTATGTTATAGTGGTTCTGCATATGTGAAATCCAACATTTGATCCAACAGAATTGTCTATTTGCATAAAGAACACTAAAAAGCAGAGGACAAGGTTGTTATGGTGTTGTTATAGAGAGCAGCAGGGGGTGACAGAGAAACCTTCCCCAGCCATGCAGCCTATTAAAGCTTTCATAAACCCACACAGTGTTTCTAACAGGCTCACAACCACTGGACCTCACTAATCCGTTTTAACCAGTACTGCGTGTTAGTTCAGGTGAATTACTCTTGGGCGTTTATTACTTTTGTAAGGTGAGACTGACGTAGTTGGAACAAGTAAGCCTGTTATACTACCACTGTGAAAACAGTACACTCCTAGGACCAGGGACCTGAGGTGGGTTAGTTCTCCACAAAGAAAACACCACAGAGAGAGAGAGAGGGGGGGGTGCTTATGAGACAGCAAAGGCAGTAAAAAGAAGAAAGAACCAGTAGAAATAAAAGGAAAAAGAGGTAAAAATGGAAAAAACAGGACAAGAAAAACAGACAGGGTGGGGAGTGGGGGTTGGGGGGTTTAGAAATAAAAGCCAGAGAGGTCAGCACAATCTTCAGCACAGTCTTCCCTCATCAGATGAGGGGAAAAAAACGTTACAGGTCCTTCACCGTTTAGCTGTCATGAAATCATTCATGGATGATTTCACAATAGTTTACGGACCAATTTGAAGTGTCAAAACTGTTTAGCAACGCAAGCAGCATAAGCAGCGCTGTCAGTCCAGGAATGCATCCCTTAAAGTGGTTCAATGCAAACAAAAACACACACACCCAGAACACACAGATTTTGGATGACTCACTGTTCTGGCCATGACGGCGAATATCCATGACCAGACTGCCCTCCTGTAGAGCCTCCTCCATGCAAGACTTCCAGTCTGTGTAGCTCATTTCTGCCACCTGGTGCCTGTTTACTGTCAGCACCTCGTCGCCGGCCTGGAGCTGGCACATCTCAGCTGGGCTGCCTGCACGAGACACAGTGACAGGCAGCCCGGCTCATTAACAGCATAAAAGGTGCCCGATTCCACCAGTCATTTGTGCAAAATAATAACAGGATTGCTCATTTGGCTGCTTTTACAGAACAGTTGATGTGGTCACTGTACAGTTTTGTATCAGGGTTGCTTCTGGCTGTTGCTTTTTTATTTTTATTTAAGGATTTTAAGCTCCTTTTTATTACCTGGTCCTGTAGGAAATGACATCTACGGATATAGTTGTGATGACAAGCAAATAAACCTAAAATTGATTTGTATACTGCCTCGTGCATCCTGATTTTGTTGCATTCGCTGTCATTTCAGAACCTTCCTGTCTTATGTTTGTATTTCTCTCCCATCATTGGTTTTAAAACATGTCGTCTAAGGACTCCTCATAAGTAAAGACATTAAAATGAAATGAAGCATAACGCACGGGGTGATTCGTCATGACACGATAGAACATAAATACAACAACTAGTATGTGGGCTGAAGCTGTAGTGACAAACTTAAGAATTCATGCATTGTTTGAGCTAAATTATGAGGCGTACTGTATGTAGAGGTGGGGAATCTCAGTAGAAAGAGAGGCTCAGACCTAGCAGATCTGACCCAGATAGATGCTGCCCTACATAGGTCTGGCAATGCCACTGGAATGGACTGGAAAACCTGCTGACAACTATCCAGCAGAGCCTGGCTGTAAAATATAATAGTTTCCAATATTACCATCATACTGTATCCACGAGCACATCAGTTGAGTTTAGTGAGAGTGAGATATCACCACTGCCTGTCTGATCTTTTTCCACTGGGTTTAACCACTGGTAATGCTGGAGTTTAAGGTTGCCAGATTGGCTGACTTGCACACATTATACTGGAAGGCGAATAAAGCTCTGCCCGTACAATTCAAATCCCTCTGTTTGAGGGTATTTCTCTCAGATGTCTTTGTTGTTACCTGGCTGGATGGATGTGACTCGAACTCCAGTTGAATCCCAGGTTGCCTGGAAGCCAAAGTCTCTGCTGCTGTTGGGCTTCTGGTTCAGGTTGATCCGCATCTCGCAGTAGTTCTCCTGAAAACCAAACGCTAACACAGGTGAGTAGAGATGAACAACAACACTGTACAAACAGTAAAAGCAGATTACGGTGTACAAACTTGGTCTTGGCTTTCTGTCACTCTGGAGAGGAGTCAGACTGTCAGGCTGCGTGTATGCAGGCTTGCTTTGGCAAGAAAGCCTTGTATTAATCATTTATGGTGATGCTGATGCCAACCTGTTGCTATGCTTTAATTTCAGCAGTGCAGTACTCTATTGTTTTTAAGCAACGTATATATAAAAAAAGAGACTGAGGCAAAAATCAGTCTTAATGTCTTAAAGTCTTAAATCAAATTCATGCAACAAAAACATATTATTTTTTAGTGCCTTCAATATAACCTATAGAAGAAGCTGAAATGTTTTGTCAAGAGCAAGTAATTTAAGTACCTGGCTGGTTTCTTTGGCTGGAGCAAGACTGACTGGAGCTTCACTCTTGACCGAAGGAGGCACAGTTGAGATGCTCTTTGCTGCGGTCTCCTGCCTCTCCTCCTTCTCCTCCTCCTCCTCCTCCTCCTCATCATCTTCGCTGCTGTGGGCTGAGCTGGAGTGAGCCTCGTCCTCGGAAGTCATGAACTGGTGATAGCGGCTCGGCACCGACGACTTCTTAGAAACATCAACGTTGCCGTTGACCCGCTTTTGAGAGTCGTCCATCTGTACGGGCTGAATGCAGAGCGACAAAGAAGGCTTGGGCCTTAAGAATGTGATAACGTAAAACTAATTTGAACGACGTATGGGTGGTGATTACATAATAATCTATTTTAATCTGAAGAATATGTTAAAATGGGAGGAAGTTAGCTGGTGAATGTGTTGTCACATCTTTAAGTGTGCGCGAAAGAGCTCGCAGTTACAGAATTAAACATTCTGTACTCCCTTGCATTTGCTGTTACAGTAATGAAAGTGAAGGAGGCTGAAAATAGCAGCTCTAGTAGTTGAGTTAGCGTTATAAAAACACTAGCCTCATCCATTATTCACACAGTAATCAGATCAGACTCTTGGGTAACACTGATGTACTCAAAACAAATAACACTGTACCTGTACAACAAGGCAAACATTCCTTTCTGCTAAACAAACAGTCCCCCACCCAGATGTCCTTCAGCTCTTTGTGCTGCACTGGTAGTTTGTGCGTAGTTGTAAAAAATTCTAGTACTTACTGTAAAGGCTCGGGGAAGCGAGGTGATGCGGGAGGGCTGGGTCCCGAAGGGCCTTGGCGTGACAACTGAGGTTAGACGTGCGCTATCCGATCTCTGGTAGCTCCTGGGGAGGGAGGCGGAAACTCGAGACACCCCGGGAGGCTTGGGTTCCATTGAGCTGAGCTGTGGTTGTTGTTTGTGCAGAAAACCAGGCGAGGGGGCCTCCACCTCAGTCTGTCTGACTGACAATGGGCGCCTTGGCTCGGGCACCTTTTGCTGGGAGCTGGAAGAGGACACGGTGGTTGTGGTCTTCTCTGTCTTGGCTGTTGTGGCGTGCTCTGAGACCTGATTGCTCTGTAAAGGTGCAGCTGCTGGAGACTGGGAGCTGCGGCTGGCGCGAGTGATGGCGGGAGTGATGGCGGGAGTGACGGTGGTCGTGGCGCCGCTGCCTGCAGGATTGTCCACGATGTCAACTTCCTGTGAGGTGGGAGGGGAAGCGGCCCTGCCAGTAGCTGGGGAAGCAGCAGGGGGTTCGTCCTCTTTCAGAGAAGGCTCAGAGGGTTCCAAGGAATAGTAAGGAGTGTCAATAGTGTAGCTCCTGGCAGGAAGGGTTCTGGTACGAGGGGAAATGACGAGTCTCTCAAACACGTCGTCGTCGTTGTCCAGGTACGAGAGGGATCCAAGACGACTGCCAATGCTACTTTTTCCTTTATTTTCTCTGGGGACCGGACAGAAGAGGAGAAGGAGGAGAAGATAAACAGAAAAAAAGTGGACAGTGATGGATAAAATTAAAGATGAAGATGAAAGAGACAAGTACAAAGGGTTTCGGGTACAGCAGTTGGAATGGGGAGGGGGGTGAGGAGGAGGGGAGAAAGAGGAGCACAGGTTGAAAAGAAGAGGGTAGAGAAAGGTGGGGCAAAAAAAAAGAGGGGGGGCGGGTTGTAAGCCATGATTAAATTACACTTTCACACTGACTGAAGGCACAATTACAGAGTCTCCGCATTCACTCCTGCACAAATAATCCTTTAGTCTCTGCAGCGCCTCTCATACACACTCTCTTCAATTACCTTAGCAAAGAATCCCCCTCCGAAGGTAAAAAAGGTGTAAAAGAGGAAGAAATTCAGTGTGTTGTTTAAAAAAAAACCAAAAAAAAAACCAGGAACAGAAAATAAATATTTAAATTATATTGTATTAAATCGACCATTACCATGATGCATTGTCCTGGCACTATCAAAAATATCTGATCAGGTGTGTTTTCCCTCACCTCTCCTCTTGCATTTCCTTGAAGGTCTTGGACCTTCTGTCACCCCCGTAGGTAATCTGCTCTATCTTCTCCCGTTCCTCTTTCTTTTTCACGATATCAGAGTTGACACTCCTGCGCCGGTTCTTCCATTTGCTCAGGTCCTGCAACAAAAGTAAGCCCACATCACCTTGTGCATCGTTTCGTAACAATTCAGCTCAGATCGAGATAAAACAGACTAACTGCACGGTGAAGCTCGGAAGGAGGGAGAAAGACACAAAAAAAAAAAAAGAAAAAAAAAGAGAGAGAAAGGGCTACATTTGAAGGTGTTCTATTTGTGTGCTTTAGGCTCCTCCCGGCTCACGTCCCCTGTGCATTGGGGGACTGTGTGACCTAAAAATGTTGCTTCAAGACTCCATTATTTTGCCATGAAACCAATCAGACTGCTGACAGACACGCCACTGTAATGGCCAGTCATGTACCTGAGGATAACTTTGAATAACTTTTTATTGCTCTTAATTTTTCTACCTAAGAATGAGCACTTCATCTGTGTCGAGTCGCTGCCAAATTTGGGCACTGCCGCCCTTTGAAAATAATTTCCCAGGAATAAGTTGGACCCAGTGTATCTGTCTTACATCATCTGTCTATATTACATCATAACATCAGGTCACATTAATTCTATTATTAGTATTTACAGTATGTGGCATTTCCTGCCATAAACACTGTGGAAATGAGGACAGTCCATAGCTGCAGGGCAGTGCTGCTCCAGTCAGTGTCTGCCTCTGTCTCTGGCTTCTGTCTAAACACCTCCCGTTTCACCCTGTGGCCGCCGAGCGCATCACCACACCTGCTCCCCCGACTGCCGCACGGATCCCATAAATCATGTGCTCACCTTTCACTTCAATGTTACCTGTGTTGGAAACACAACTTTCTTCTGCCGTCTCTCTGCATGAGTCAGCTTCTCTTGATTTGTATAGAAAGAATGGTGGGAAGCAAAGAGATTGCCCTCGAGCAGCGCTGTGCATTGCACATATTGGTTATACTCACATCCTGCCACTTATCCTCAGTCTCCTTTATCTGCTCACGGTACTTCTGCAGGTCCTCGTAGCGAGCCTGCCGGATGATGGCGGGGTCGACCTGGATATCACTTGTTGATTTACTCCTGTGGAGGAAAAAAAAGGGCATCAGCATCTCAAGCGAGACATGGCAAAAAAAAAGAAAAAAAGAAATTCCACTCCAAGTACTCCAAGTATGCATGCACCATCTCTTAATCATGTAAGCTGTAGAAAACATCACTCAAATTAGCAAAACACATTCCAACTCATACCTCCAATCCACTTATTTGGCACTGGTACTGAAAACAAGTTGGATTAAACCTTTATCCTGTAGCCAAGTGTTAGTTTGCAAACACAGCACACGGGTCAACCACAACAAAACTGAGGAGAGATGTAAGCTCAGTGGGTTAGTAATGTATATCACAGCCTTTCCCGTCATGCAAAAGGGAAAAAGTCACTCAAGGGCCACAGCCTATGGGAAAATACACTCTTTGTTTCCACTTACCTGCAAAGATTTACACACGTCTCATATTGCTATCAGTGTGTTTAGACCACTGCTCAGTCATAACTGTCGCTGGATCACACTGCAGTTAAGGTAAATGACCCAGCGTATTGCTATTGTACGCATCTTTTTGCTTTGTTGCTTTGTCAGTAGGTCTTGAACTTGGCTCTGTGCCATACAATACACTTTGTTGTGTGTCAGCATTTAGCAGCTAGAGAGTGAGAACAGGGGCACAAAAAGCAGGAGGCAGCGGGGGTGCGACTGTAAGAGGCCAGAGCAAATGCAAACGTGCCACATTCCTGGGAGCCCACATCAACTCACCCGTCGATACTCTCTTGCGTTTGGCGCTCTCTAGGAAACCAGAAAGAACCACAGACGACAAAAATCACATTTCTGCAGATTGGCTGTTTGACGCTGAGACTGAGAGAGGCCTCGTTAAAGAGCACAGGCCCGACTGGTGACTCTGACACCTGCTCGTCCCCAGGTGGTGGGTTTCAAATAGATGCGAACCCAGTCAAAACGTGACTTTGCTGGTTTTCACTTTGTACACTGAAGGGGATAGAATTTAAGGTGTGTGTATAGTGTGCCTACAGTACACTATCACCTTTCCTTTCCCTGACATTTGACTGGGGAGGTGTGTAGACATGTATCTTTCCCCAAACAATGCTGCCTTTCTGGAGACTCCAACATGATGTCACTGGAAACGTGGCGTTCCATATGGATGATGGAAGTAAATCCAGATGGGCTTGACTTAGGGTTAAATGGTTGCTTTGTGAATGCTTGTGTAGTGTCTGTTCATATGCAAACACAGCAGAGCAGATTTGTGTTCAGGTTACTATGGAACCCAAAAGTCGCACCTTCATTCAAAGCTGCGGGGAATTTCTATAGGGGTTTCATGTCAACTCAGCAGACAATAATACATTTAATTGCGCTGCTTAGTGCAGTCGGAGTGTTCGGGACATTATGTTTGGATATTACTCAGGCTTTCCACACTCTCATGCTGCTGCACTTTGAGCTTTACATGTCGGTGTGAAGTTCCTTTTGCTGAGAAAAACAACACTGTACTCTGGTCAGATCCGTGTTACTGTAAATGTTAGCTGAGGTCAACAGAAGGGCGGTCAAATGCAATTCATCACAAGATCATGGAGTCTCTTCTTTTCTTTATTAAGCATGAATATCTTTTCCATTCACAGGCAAACTCGGTCTGATAGGAAAAAGAGAACCAAAAATAAGATGCAGAATTTGGCTCTCTTTAACAGTTGCTGTTTTGCTCATAAATTACACTTCAAAATACACAACAGCAGTATGTTTAATGTGCAATCCAGACATCCTCTCTCCATTTACATTCCATGTATTTTAAAGGTAAAATATACCATATATCCATTGTACAGAAAACCATAATGAATTTCCTCTCATTACTTTTTTTCTGTCTCTCACAGTTTCACCAACTTTGCTTCACTGTGGTTTCTGTAATAGGCTACTCATGACTGATCCAGTGAACACAAAAGTCACGGATTAGTTTTTGGAAACAAGAGCTTATTTAGGCAAACTCTCTACCTGTGAGGGCTTTTAAACCAATCCTTAAAAAGTTAGGTAGATGTGCTATCAAGACCAATTCAGCATCAGACAGAAAATATTTCAGGACTGAAATGGAAAGAAAAAAAAAGGAGGGCGAAAATTAAAGAATAAGTCTACAAAGTAAAGAGAAGCTGACAGGCAATGTTATATATCAATTGATTTCTACAACTTCAGAGCAGCTAGCCTCTCCACCATAAGCTTCTTCTTATATCTTAGTCGACTGGCTTCCCTGATAGCCTGCCATCTCCGCAGGTCACCTTCGCTACAGGAAGAAGGCACCGAGGGAGTCATCTGATCTGAGCTCTGGCTCTGATCAGGATAACTTCCAAGCTTCCGAACCAGCATGTCATCTGTTTTAGGACGCATCTCCTTCTCAACCTGATTCTCTTTATTTGTTGCCGCTTCCTTGGTCAGGGGACATGGGGGGCAGAGGAGTCTGGCTTTGAGACTGGGGGGCAGAGCCCATGGCTCTGGGATGGGCATAGGGGCGTAGTTATCAGGGGCCCCCGAGAGTGGTTGCTGAGTGTGCTGGGTTTTCTCCTTACGATACACCACATCGTCCTGCTCGATGTCGGGGAAATCGTTCTCCTCGGTGCCGCCTTGGCCGTGTCGCTGGGTGACAATATTGAGTTGCGGCTCGGATGTGTAGCGACGGCGTTTGGTGGACAGCTGAGTCTTCATCATTGCCAGGTCTGTGTTGGACTGGAAGGCCAGGGTTCGCCTGGCAAACATGTCATCATTCTCCAAGTCAGGGAAAATGCTCTCATAATCAAAAGGGTCTGGGGGCTCCCGGGGGTCGTGGCGCCCCAGGAGGGGCCATCTCTCACATTTGACCAGCTTGGGACCTGAGGTGGGGTCCACTGGGGCAAACACCAGAGGGGGAGTCTCTAACAGAGGGGGCTGTATCTTGGGGAGCTGTGGGGAAGTGTGTGCTTGGGTATGAGGACTGCAGGGTGGGCAAAAAGGAGAGAAAAGGACAGAGAGGTGATGAGTGCATGCATGTGAACTGGATCAAAGAGCAAGAAAAGGAGGAAAAGATACAACAAGCAGCCATATTGGTGGTATTTGATTCATAAAGATGATCAAATGAGGACTTTACTTCACACTGCTAGGAAATAAAAATGTGGTGATAGCGGTTTTAAGTCTTCACTAGAATAGGCTGTATTAAAAATAGGATATAGCTGAGACACAGCCTATTTCCGACTAAGGTCAGTACAAGCAAAATGCTCTATGGAGCATGTTAGGGCAACTCCAGCAGCTTGTCTGTGTATTTTATCATTAGTATATGAGAAAGCAGCTTATCAGAAATTCAGCCCTGAAAGGAGTCAATTACATGTCTCCTATAAAATTCGAAAGCTCTAAAACATTCCTTCATCGTCACAATCATGCAGCTGTATCGACCTTTTCCCCACAACGAGGGTGGTGTGAGCCGAGGCCTCGTGTGTGCGGGAGTGAGAGGGAGAGGGGCCGGAGGGAGAGGGGGCAGAGGAGAGCCAAGGACTGATGTCACAGTCTGAATCATCTGACGAAGAGCCTGACTTCTTATGGCTACAGCAAGGTGGAAGAGGGAAAGGTGACAGAAGAAGAAGAAGAAGAAGAGAGAGGGGGGCAAAAGGGGGAAAGATAGGAGGCGATGGTAGGGAAAGAGAAAGAAAAGTGAGAATCTACACAGAAAAAGCAGTGAACCATAGAACACCAAATTTTGAATCTTGCAGTCTAAAAGGTTAAATTGGCATGCATGTAAAGATAGCAGAATCAGATGTGTCAGGTAGAAAAGTAAAAAAAGATTGTGCAAGAAGCAGAAAATAAATTGTATCTGTGATATTACTACTCTGTATGTATGTCTGTATAAAATGAATGATATGTTATGTTGTGTTTTAATTCCCTAACACACCTGAAGCCTTGCATCTTCTTATACCAGGGTCTCCTCTGAGAGCCCAGTTTGATCTTCTGTATGTGAACATCTTCTTCGGGTGTCCAGAACTTGGGTAAGAACTTGTCGTAAGATACGCTGCCAGCGGCCTGGGGTTTGATGCCCATCTTGCGGGTGTAGAGATCATCTTGGATGGGGTCAGCATATCCCACTTCATCGTCCTCATCCTCAGAGTCATCGTAAATCTCCCTGAACAGGCTGTCAGTGGACACAACTCGGCGGTGGTCCACCCTCATGGAGCCGTGCTGGGGGGGCTTTGTTTCCCCACTGTCGATGCTGCTGCCGCTGCTGCTCAAGAGAGACAGCCAACCACACGTGTCAAAAGAATTTTTCAGTAGCAGTACAGCATACCTGTCACGCAAAGAGGAGCACATTCCTCGAGCACAACAACCTCAAATGAGATGATGCAAGGATTAGCAAACCAATGCAAGCTCAAAATCAAACGGTAAAGGAGGTGGAAACAGATTTGAGGAATTATGTTGCCAACTCAAATCACTCCTCCAAGCTTGTAAAATACAGGAGGAGCAAATTAATGATGCGTTGCAGCTAAAATTCAACACAATTCAAAAAGAAACCAACAAACTGAAGACTGTAGAGCACTGTTAGATGTAGCACACGAAGACCAGAGATGTTGCTCATGGTTACAATTAACCATGCAAACTGAGGGTAAGACAAGCGCTCTAGTTTGCTCTCATCAGGCAGGCAATTCAAAGTCACACCGTAGCTTCATGTTCTCTGACCTGAGGTAGGTCACAGTTTGTTGAGGGGTAACATTGGGAGTCATAGTGACCTTGGGCCAGGGGCTCCCTCTAGCTTTGGCTGCCCTCCCCCCCGCCAGGGGACTGATAGGCACGGCGAAGTTGGTGGGGGGAGCTGGGGAGGGGCTGTGGAAACGTCTGCTGGCTAGGTCATCCAGAACAAGGTCCGGGTCCGGTCGGTCCGTGTCAGAGTCGCTGCCACTTTCATACTCGTAAGCCCACTGTAGATGATCCGCAGGCAAGGCGCTCTGGGATACTTGACTGTTGCCGTAGCAGTCAGAGGGAAGCCTTGTTTCGCTGAGGTCGTTGGTCCACAACACAACAACACAATGAAACACAACACCATCGACCAGTCGTGGACAACACAACAGCACCACAGACACCGAAAGTCATGGGAGAGGACGGAGTCAAAAACAGCCACAATGTAAACCTCAAGCACAAACATAAAATTTTGGTATGAACCCATCACTTTTTGTTATGTTGCTTTTAAGAAGGAAATAAAAGGAATAATAACTCCTCATTAATTAGCTGAGATTAGAAACAGCACCTTCAAACAGATCAAAGTGCTTACTGTATGTGTGTGTTCTAACAGTACCTGGTTAGCGTGCCTTCGTCCTCTGTGTACATGGGGTTGGCCCAGCTGCGCCGATTGTCCTCATTACGTTCGGCCCGTTTCTTCCTTAATGGAGCAGGCACGTAGCCTGAGGGTTTGTCTTTAGTGGGCAGAAACTGGTTAAACTGGGTGCTGGCCTTGGGTGTGATCACTACCGACCGGCGGTAACTGACACCGTCCTCCATATCTCTCATTTGACCAGCTTGGGACCTGAGGTGTGGGGTCCACTGGGGCAAACACCAGAGGGGAGTTCCCAACAGAGGGGGCTGTATCTTTGGGGATGTGGAAGTGTGTGCTGGGGTGGTGAGGACTGCAGGGGTGGGCAAAAGGAGAGAAAAGGACAGAGAGGATATGCATGCATGTGAACTGGATCAAGAGCAAGAAAAGGAGGAAAAGATACAACAAGTAGCCATATTGGTGGTATTTGATTCATAAAGATGATCAAATGAGACTACCACACTGCTAGGAAATAAAATGTGGTGATAGCGGTTTTAAGTCTTCACTAGAATAGGCTGTATTAAAAAATAGGACAGCTGACACAGCCTATTTCCGACTAAGGTCAGCATAAGCAAAATGCTCTATGAGCATGTTAGGCAACTCCAGCAGCTTGTCTGTGTATTTTATCATTATATAAGGAAAGCAGCTTATCAGAAAATTAGCCCGAAAGGAGTCAACATGTCTCCTATAAAATTCAAAGCTCTAAAACATTCCTTCATCGGCCACAATCATGCAGTTGTATTTACCTTTTTCCCACAACGAGGGTAGTGAGCCGAGCCCTGTGTGCGGGGAGTGAGAGGGAGAGGCCGGAGGGAGAGGGGGCAGAGGAGAGCTATGACTGATGTCAGGTCTGAATCATCTGACGAAGAGCCTGACTTATGGCTGAAAAGTGGAAGAGGGAAAGGTGACAGAAGAAGAAGAAGAAGAAGAGAGAGGGGGCAAAAGGGGAAAGATAGGAGGCGATGGTAGGGAAAGAGAAAGAAAGGAAAATCTACAGAAAAAGCAGTGAACCATAGAACACCAAATTTTGAATCTTGAAATCTAAAAAGTTAAATTGGCATGCATGCAAAGATAGCAGAATCAGATGTGTCAGGTAGAAAAGTAAAAAAAAAGATTGTGCAAGAAGCAGAAAAATAAATTGTATTCAGATATTACTACTCTGTAGTATGTCTGTATAAAATGAATGATATGTTATGTTGTGCTTTTAATTCCCAACACACCTGAAGCCTTGCATCTTTCTTCATACCAGGGTTCCTCTGAGAGCCCAGTTTGATCTTCTGTATGTGAACATCTTCTTCTGGTGTCCAGAACTTGCAAGAACTGTCGTAAGATACGCTGCCAGCGGCCTGGGGTTTGATGCCCATCTTGCGGTGTAGAGATCATCTTGATGGGCCAGTATATCCCACTTCACTGCCCCTCATCCTCAGAGTCATCGAATCTCCTGAACAGGCTGTCAGTGGACACAACTCAAGGTGGTCCACCCTCATGGAGCCGTGCTGGGGGCTTTGTTTCCCCTGAATGTCGACAAGCAAGGCTGGGCCATGTCAAGAGAGACAGCCAACCACACGTGTCAAAAGAATTTTCAGTAGCAGTACAGCAGGCCCCTGTCACGCAAAGAGGAGCACATTCCTCGAAAGCACAACCTCAAATGAGATACGCAAGGATTAGCAAACCAATGCAAGCTCAAAATCAAACGGTAAAGGAGGTGGAAACAGATTTGAGGAATTATGTTGTTAACTCAAATCACTCTCCAAGCTTAAAATACAGAGGAGTAAATTATCGATATACAGAGCTAAAATTCAACACAATTCAAAAGAAACCAATAAACTGAAGACTGTAGAGCACTGTTAGATGTAGCACACTAAGACCAGAGATGTTGCCTATGGTTACAATTAACCATGCAAACTGAGGGTAAGACAAGCCTAGTTTGCCTCACTCAGGCAGGCAATTCAAAGTCACACCGTAGCCATGTTCTCTGACCTGAGGTAGGTCATCAGTGTTTGTTGAGGGGTACATTGGGATGCAGTGATCTTGGGCCAGGCCCCTTCTAGCTTTGGCTGCCTCTCACGCCAGGGGACTGATAGGCACGGCGGTTGGTGGGGAGCTGGGAGGGGCTGGGAAACGCCTGCTGGCTAGGCTATCCAGAATACGTCCGGGTCCGTCGTCCGTGTCAGAGTCGGCCACTTTCATACTAAACACTGTAGATGATCCGCAGGCAAGGCGCCTGGGATACTTGACTAAGCTGCCGTGAGCAGCCAGAGGGAAGCCTTGTTTCATTGAGGTCGCTGTCCACAACACAACAACACAATGAAACAACACTACCCACCAGTCGGGACAACACAACAGCACCACAGACACCGAAAGTCATGGGAGAGGACGGAGTCAAAACAGCCACAATAAACTCTCAAGCACAAACATACAAATTTTGCATGAACCCATCACTTTTGTTATGTTGCTTTAAGAAGGAAATAAAAGGAATAATAACTCTCATTAATTAGCTGATTAGAAACAGCACCTTCAAACCCAGATCAAAGTGCTTACTGTATGTGTGTGTTCTAACAGTACCTGGTTAGCGGCTCGCCCCTCTGTACATGGGTTGGCCCATTGCGCGATTGTCCCTCATACGCTCGCCTGCTTCTTCCTTAATGGAGGCAATGGCCTGGAGGGTTTGTCTTAGTGGCAGAAACTGGTTAAACTGGGTGCTGACCTTGGGTGTGATCACTACCGACCGGCGGTAACTGACACCGTCCTTGCTCTCAGCCATCCTGAAGACAGAGTCTGCCTCAGTGTCACTGCAACAACCTGAAGAAGCACGGATGAGGACGGGAGAGCAGGGGACAAACATGTGTGAGACAGGTTGACAGGTTGTGGGAGAAAAGAGCAGAGAACGAGGACGGAGGTTTGATGAGGGCGACGAGGTAGCGAGAGGGACAAAACGAGGTTAGCGTAGAGGGAAGAGTGAGGGGATGTGAGTTGTGTGCTCTGGCGTGACTTTGAAGGAGTAACAGAGGGGTGCAGGGTGGGGAGCGGAGGCCTCCTCATTTACAAGCCGGTGTGGACGACTGTGGAATGTCTCACCGCTCTCTCTTTAAAGGGTGGTGGGTGTGGGGCGCTCTGAGATCACTAACCAGCACTTCACTCTCTTAAAGTCAAGAAACAAGACAGACATTAGCATTGATACACCGTACCTCTCCTTCCTGGGGGATGCGGGTGAACTTTCACTGAAGATATTTCCTTTCAAAGTCACACCACTAGATGGCAATAGGTATTTGTTTTCATCAATGGGAGTCAACTTTTTGGCTCTGATGCTGCTTATCTGCCCTGTTCAAATATTTGAAGTTCTAGACAGATGGAACTGGATTCTAAATATTGATGCAGAGATACAATGTGAGAAAAGTCTCAGAGGCAATGTCAAATAACACACAAAAAACATTCTTAAAAATAATGCTGTGGCCTATTAAATGCCATAAGAAAGGCCTGGTCTAAAAGTGTGTTCACGTCTGTTTGTTTTCTGGATATGTATATATGCAAACGACATGACATCTCCTACCCTCGCTGCTGCCTTTAAGAGTGGTGTCAGAGGAGATGCTGTGAGGTTGGGAGCCCAAAGAGTCCAAACTGTCCAGGGAGTCGTCTCTCCTGTGTCCGCTGCTGCTGCTGCTGCCACCACCTCCTCCTCCTCCTCTCAGTTGGAAGAACTCCTCTCGTTCAGAGTACCAGCTATCTCCAAAGCCGCTGTCTCTGACGTTGCTGCTTTTCTGACTAGACGATTCCTGCAGAGCCTGTCATACACACACACACACACACACACACACACACACACACACAGTCAGATAACAGGGTGCCAATTACAACATTTAGCTCCACTGTGTGTGGTGCATGAGGGATCTCCCAGGTGGAGTGTGAAGTCTGAGCTGTCTGGCCCTCTGATTCTTGCAGACTCAGTTACTGTAAACATACTTTACTGTCTATAAGGGGGAAAGCATGCTGCAGTTTAAATGTTTTCTATTCACTGCCATCTCTGACAAAACAAATGATCCATGCACCCTTGATGACTGTGTTTACTGCATGAAAAGAATGTCATTGCACATAAACACATACCCAGAGCTACAAACAAGCAAAAACTTGTCAGCCACTACAAAAGAAAATGATTTTCAGATCTGTAATCCACTGAATCCTACCAGATAATACAAGTCCACAAGCTAAACCCAGCCTAACCCTGCACCACTGAACTTGGATCATCATGGCTAAACATACAAGAAGTGCAGTAACCAACTGCTATTACTGAAAATCCCTGTAGGTGAATTATAGAGGTCTCGCGACACACCACCTATAAATCTATGTGAGTGCAAAGTGCCAAATTCAACACTGGCATGAGCAGGGGGGAGGACACGTGTTTTTTGAAGAAAAGAAGCGGCTATTTTCACGTGCAAACTATGCGAACTGCGTGCCGTTCTGTAAACAAGATTAAAATAGCTGAGTCAAGGGATCAGGTCATTTATGACTTAACGTAGCTTTGGTTTTAGTGGCCAGCAAATCGCGGCCCCTCAGCCCATCGCACTCATTCTTCCGCACATAGTCCACATGCCAGGGAGGATACAGAAATGTACTGTGCAGTGGCTGTAAAAGAGGATTTCATTCATGCTATTTCTGGTTTCTGCAAGAAAATTAAGCTCATGTTTCATGACAGCATGGATTAAACGGCACAAAGTGCACAATGGGATAATTACCCACATGGAGAAATTTACCTTGTACAGTGCTGTGCCCAATAATCCCTCAAATGCCTTGAAATTCAGGTAAGGCCCATCATAGAAACGGTCACAATGAGCTCTTCTACCAAGCCAGTAAATGGTGATCAATACCTAGAAAGAGGAAATCAAACAGTTTGTCACACAAGTCATACATGTCAGCGAAAAGGAATTACAACCAGACAGAATACATCACATTACAGCAATACCTTCACCCTCAGTGATGAATGTCCTGTGCAGTGCTAAAGCAGGTCATTGTTATGGTAGCTGTGGCCCTGCTCTGACACAGGGGTCATATCACCCAGTGCTCTTGTTTCCAGACTCATCCAGAATACTCTGCTGCTGTTTGTGCGTGCGTTATCAGGCTGGACAGGTAAATGTAGCGCACCAGAGCAAACAAGCGCCACTACATCAACCATGCCGGTCCCCTATGACACGCGAAACGCTTCAAATTGACATGTCAGCTCTTTGGTTTTATGTCACGCAAGTTCAAAAATGATTATTGCTGCAGCCGGAGTGTACAGCAGACACATGTAGGAAAGCAATGTGGGAAGGGAAACCATGATGAAGCCGTGATGAGAGGAACGGTGTCTTAATTAATTGAAAATTTTAAGACAAATCTACGACTAATTCCACATGTATGGGACAAATACCCCCCCCCCCAAAATGAGCTAAAAACACTCCAATCTCCTAATGTCATGCCACTGGACACTTAAATGTAAGACCTTGAAATGTATTTCAATTGTTTTTGTTTCACCAATATAATGTATGGAAAAAGGTGGAAATCTGAGGGGCTCAGATGAAGGCTTCATGCTGAAACACATCAATTTTGTACCATTTCACCAAAATGACCAAGAAAGAAGCTCATCTGTTCCCTCTCATGAACTCTTGTCTGTCTTTTAGGGACAATTGAGCCAGAAAACTAAGATATTCTGTTCTCCAGAACAAACCCACTCTACCTTAAGAGGGCTGTAGCTACTGCTAAATTATCCTTCGTGTTGCATTATTGCTGACAGGCCAAAAAAATCAATCTCCACAAAAAAAAGGGGAAAAAAAAAAAAGAAAGAAAAAGACTTAGTTTCTATTTTTTCACTCACATTTTTCAGCCTCCTGTTGGTCTCTTGATGCCTGTGAGAGAAACAGCAGAAGAGAGGTGTAGGTGTGTATGAGAGAAAATGACAATAAAAGAACAGAGGGCATGGGTGTTGGGTCCGTGTGCTGGGCAGTGAAAGAGCTGGAAAGTGAGAGCACAATCCAGACGGCTGCCAGCCCTTCACTCAGTCTCACACAACAACACAAAGGCAGAGAGCAAAAACAAACACATTTCTGAAAAAAAAAACAACCAAACACTGCAAAGTGAAAAGTGTTGGGACTGAACAACTGTTTGTATTTGTGTGCTTATTTTTTACACTAATTGCAAAATCAGCCAGTCGTAAAAACATTTGGTTTAGGGGCGCAAAAAGAGCTCTTGTTTCTGACTCCAAACTAATGATAGAACTAAAAACTGCAAATTTAACATCTGAAAACCAAACAAGGCTCTACTGTCTACTGTTGGAGCCACAGCTACTCAAGGGTCATACAGAATCTCAGTCATATTTCTGGGGTTTTGACAGTCTACCTGGCAGTCAGTAAATCACTTTCACAGGAAAACGTCAGGTCATTCTTTCCCCTGTGAAACCAAACAGAGCTCAGAGTCTGAACCTGCAAGTCTGATATTAGCTTTCTCTTATGTACACTGAGCTGTCACCTGAGTTAACTGAAGTGTCTATTTAAAGAGGCTTACAAACAATGATAAACAGCTACAGTACATAAAGTAACCATAGCAGTGACAGAGAAAGATATATCGCTTCTTCACATCCTCCGTGCATACTACACATTCCTGCTATCATGTGGTAATACCATAGCCACACATGCCTCTCTACCCATGAACACTTGGATTTCTCCCCTCAGGCAATGCTACCAAAGCACCTGCTGAGAAAGTGATGTCTATATGGCTGCCTGTCAAATGCCTTCAGGTTCCTCTAGGTGGTTTAGGGGGAGGAATCAAAGCAGGGAGGTATGATTAAACACATAATTTCCATAAAACCAGCAGTCAGTGGTGAAAAGTAACTAAGTATATTTACTCAGCTTTATTTTTTCTTCTCCCCAACCCCATTTATAATGTCTCAGCCTCTCAGATTTATCTCATGACCTGACAGGATGTGGTCAAAAACAGCTCCACCTAATGCCAACAGTTACAGCTACAACAGTAAAATGCTACTTAGGCACTGATGCATCACAAGTACTTCTACTCTCAGGACTTTGAACCTCCAATAACTGATTTTTTTGGCCACTTGGGGGCAGCAGAAACAGAGTATGAAGACAATATTGACATTTTGTCACCTTTTATGTTGATTTGGCAAACATTAACATTAATCTGGAGTTGTGTTTTGGGCCATCTGACAGACATAAATTCAACACTGGCTGTGTTTTTCAACTCTAAAATGCTGAGTGCTCCACCATGTTCACCAGCTAGTTGCTAACCGTGTCTGTCTGCTGTTTGGTGCTTAACAGATGCGTACAGTGGAATTTCAGATTTTCCTCATTGAAAACAGCTGCCTACTGCAACCAAAAACAATGCTATGAGAGCGGTGACAGTGAACCAAAGCAGTAAATCTCCATAAAGCTGAGCGGAGCTGCAGATTCAGGTGATAACGACAAGTGACCCCTTTAACGCTGTCACATTGACATTGGATACATTCGTATTATAAAAATGTTGTTTTTAGCTGATTTAAATATATTTCATTGATAATACTTGATAATGAAGTATTTTTACATTGCTCTACTGTTACTAGGATCTAGGCACTTCTTCCACCACTGACAGCATTAAACTGCATGGCAGGCAGCTCAACTTTCCCACCAGTATGCGTCATCTCACACCAGGGGTTTCCAACATTCTAATTCCCGAGTGGTGAAAACTGAAATGGACATTTACCAATTTGGCATATTGCAAATTTATGGACCCAATAAAAGAGGCAGGAGAAAAAAATGCCCTCTCTTGTGTGGCTTGGAACACAGTCACAAAGTCTAAGATTATAGCAGCGGTAGCCAGGTCCAGAAAATAAAGAGCTGTATACCAAAACTCCCACCACATTGCTTCTCGTAATGCTCATTTATGGCTGGTGGTAATAGCTGAACAGAGGAGGAAAATAAAGAGGGCTATTTTCAGGCCTTAAGAGCTTCAGGACATTGCTGTAGCCTGATAGAATCAGCTGAGTGCTCATATGATTGAGCACAATCATAGACAAGACGTCACTAGAGTCTGATACACACAAGGTCTGTACAGAAAGTACAGTTTGAGAATAGCTTCTGCGCAGTAGTTTTATCTGTTAGAATAATGACACTGGGGTTTCTATTATTTAATGTGCTGAGGGGAGAGGGAAGTCTGTGGTCTCTGGTGTTTGTGCATCTTGCACAGATCCAAGTAATGAAGGTACTGAAGAGTGGTCTGAGCATTTGTGAAAACCACAGTTCACTTTTATTGAGCTAGAAATTCATTATTGGATCATTGGATTATTGTTTCATGCCCACTGAACCTCTAAACTTTGGGCATTATGTGTTGATCTCCCACACACTTCTTTCTATACTCACGCAAATCTACTCAAATTAAGGCTGAGACTTGGAACTTTAATATAGTATCCATTATTTTATTCCAAACTGAATGTGCAGGACCACAGGGCCTGGGGAACAGAAAGTGTGTAAAAGTAAACATACTTTTTTTTTTACTGTAGGTGAAAAAACATTTAGGAAGTAAAACAGGGCAGTTCATGGTCCTTAAAACGGCTGACCCCTATCAGACAATGTATATGTATACAGTAGGTATACAGAGCCCTGACAGGAAACTCTCAGGCTTGACAAATGAACAGGATGCCCTCATCACCTCCACAAGACATTTGTTTCAGCCATTACCCTCAACCCCTGCATGCTTAACACAGACTTTCACACCATCATACTCTTGCTGAAGTCAAAGGGTGAGAGATGACCAATCCCGCCACCAGCCAATGACGCCCCTATTCTTTTAACTTCCACTGGAAACACAAAGATACCAGACACCATATTTGTGCAAGTCAGCTACTGCCACTACACAATCATTAACCACACAATCCCAAACATGTGGAAAATATCAGACAACAAGCCGCTCAATCAAAATTACCTGCAGTTACTTTAATTATTGCAAACAAATTAAAAGTATAATTTTCTAACGTGACAGACAGGTTCTTAACTGCGTGACACTACTCATCATTTTATTTACCTTGGAGTCAAACAGCATGTTCTGCCAATACAAACCACAGACAAGAAGACAGACACACAACTGAAGAAACATAATTATTAACACACTATTCAAATGTTAGACAAACAACTTCTTAATGTAAGCCAAAGTAAATTATCTTCCCAATTCTGTCCGTCACTTCCTTTTAGATCTAAAGCAAGACAAAATCTACAGGAGAAACATGAACACTGACTGAACAGATGTGACCCAGTCTATGTACAGCCACCAACGAGACCATAATATCCAAAAGACAAAGAAACTCAACACGAAAGCCTTAAATTAATGGGTGAGTGTGTATGATTGTGAGCATACCTCTGCAATGAAGATCACTTGCTCTCCTGCATTCAGTAAAGCCACAAGGAACATTGTTCATCTATGTTCTTGCATTGTCATGAAATACTTTAGATTCAAACACACACCCAGACTCTCTAGGGAGTCCTGAAATACTTAGACATAGGGAGCTTCTGAGTAGAGGAATCAGCTGTGGGTGAGACAGTGTCGGGCATCATTGTGTCGTACTTATCAGAGACACTGCAGCCTCTGTGACGGAGGAAACAGGGTGAGGCTGGCATTTCTCTCTCCAAGTCATCTACAGAGCACAAATATAACCCTTGTATTGGCCTTTTACAGCCAGGACTGTGTCCATGGTGTTGAGGCTTTATTGGCCGTTCACCATCATTGCTCGTTTGGTTTCACAATCTGCCCACAGTTCACAAAACACTGCGACAAGAAGTGACGGCAGTGCCATATATTAAACTGTGAAACCAGAGTGTGGAGTGCCAGCTCAATGAACCACACCCGAAATACTAACACACACAGGGCACTTAGTTTGTCTTCCTCATATTAACTCATGAGAGAATGCAGGCCTGCTACAGTGAATTTTAAACTACATAAATAACAATATGCGCAAGTCATGAGGCACAATATATAAATTCTGATAACAAGCTGTGTAGTCTGTCCAAATTAGTCTAGGAAACAACACATTCCTTCAGGTAGTTCAAACATTTGGTTTGATCCACAGCCAGAGATGCCATTGCATAATCCAAATCACGTAATCACACCACACAGCCACTCCTCTTTCTCTACTGTGTAGCAAGGATCACTGACATTCCTCAAAGAACAATCACATTTTGATGTACATGCCAATCTTGTGCAGTTTCTCTTTTTTTTTTAGTTTTGGAGAGTAGTCAACCCTTGTCAATAATTTGCTCAATCAAATGGCGGCAACAAGTCAGACTTTGGACCCATCTCAGCGGGGGATTTGTTCTGTCAGTTACTGGAGGTCACAGAGCAAAATCTGGATGTGGTGCAATGAGAACAGCACACAAATTCTTTACTTTAGCAATTCAAAAACAGTAAAGTGTTAAAGTATTTCATTACAAGTAAAGGTTCTGCATTCAATAATCTACTCAAGTAAAAGTATAATAAAACATAATTTAAACCTGTAATACATTTTTTCTGCCAACACTGTTGTGAACACAACGTAGTCATACAGTAACATCACCTTTAAAGTTGTTATAGTGAACCTGTCAGCAAACACCTCATTATTTACACATCCAGAAGTTACCAAGAACCATTGTCATTTGGAGTCGTGTTCCTGGCTTGGATAAAGTAAAACCAAGCAACACTATGAGAGCAGTGAGAGCCAAAAACAGCAACAAGCTGTAGGCTTGGTGGCTAAACAATCTAAAATGAGCTGGGACTCATTATAAAGCTCTGCAAAGCTGAGGAAAGCTGCAGATTCAAGTGATGATTCTCAGAATGTTCATCACTATGAGCAACAGTCACATTGATTTCTCACTGTTATTTGAGAAAAGCTTCGAAAAACATCAATTATAGCCACTGTAGATATCAGAATTCAATATCAGTGTCACTGTTATGATTATATATATATTTCATTATTGGATTGTTATTATTGATGTTAACATTTAAGCAGTGTTTTTAATCATTGTACCTGATTTAAGTTAAAGTCTACCTCCCTTCCATACTGTTGGGTTGTTATAAGTGTGAATCACATTTTATAAGATGATGTTATTGGCAAAAAGTACAATAATAGTCTCTTAGTGGAGTATAGGTGTGGCAAAAAATGGATATACTCAACTAAAGTGTAAATAACTTGACTTGTACTTGTGCTGTTCTTAAGTAAATGTGCTTATAGCATATCCTCAAAGGCATCCATATTACAACATCTGTTTTATAAAAACCCTTGACTGCCAGATTTGATATGCTCTAATTTCTCTTAAACCTGAGGAAGATAAATCTGAGGTTCATATACAGTAGCTGAATAAGCATAAGAGTTCATCAGCTACTACAGTATAACAGCGTAAAAGGATCCTTGTGCATCCACACACTGTAATTTCCACCTGTGAAGGCAGACATCCTGTTTAAGAGTTAGCTCTTTGACAAATGGCACTTGTTAACGCATTCATTGAGGTCAAGTGTAAAGTAATCCACTGACAGTTAGTGTCATTAAGGAAAACCTAGTATGTCCTAAAGTTGTGGTCCTACTCCAACCTGGTCCATGTGGCTGGATTTCCAAATGGCAGTCTCAGAGTCTACAGGAAGTGGATAAATTTAAATTACAAATGCCATGATTCATCTACAGCACTCTAGTCCCCTCATTTCCTGAGCAGCTGTTAGAAACAGCATTGGTCTAAAGTAGCCAGTGAATCATAGCCTCCGATGGTGATTCAGATTCACTCTGGTCAGTATGACACCTCTGGGTCCTCGGAGTGCGGTTGCACCTGGTTACAGTTAAACCACACGTGAGTAATGTGAGGAAATCTTCCAGAGCACATCACTTGCCAGCCTATCTGCATCTCTATCACAACAGTTTGTCCCAATATGACAGATTTGATACTGAATGTGTCTGTAACGTCTTTATCTGAAAGCAGGTTTCATAACACGAGGCAATAGAGCAATATGCACCACAGATGGCGGTAAGGCCATTACTATAACAACTGCAAAGCTCAAAGGTCAGAGCAGACATTCAATAATCTTTTATGGCTGTCGAAACGTCGAAAAGCACACGTTGCTTCAGCCAATATCTGATTCCGGCTTCATGCAGAAAGAAAGATACTGGCCTTGGAAATAACTGTATCTAAAGCACAAACTGTCAATGTGGGATATTCAGCATTTCTCATGGAGGTGTAAGTCAATAAGAAGAATGAATCCCAAATCAATGAAAGGTTCTGTTTTCAGCAAAATACTGTTGAATCAGTTTCTTAAAGAGCATGGAGCTGTAGCTAACTCTATTTTCTATTCATTTATATGTCAGTTAGTTTCTCTATAAATCCACTGATTGTTTGGTCCATAACAAGTAAAAAAAAATAGCATAAAATGCCCATCACACTTTCCCCATAACCTCTTTGTTATCATATTCAAATTGCTTGTTTTGTCTCAACCACAGACAAAATCCCAAAGATATTTTGTCTATTGTCAAAACCAAAAAATATTCATATTTAAGAAGGTGAAACCAGACAATAGTTGGATTTTCCTCTAGGTTAATGTCAAATATTTATTTATTTAATTAGAATAAAATTATATAAAAGACAAGGAAATGGTAAAAATAAATAAATAAATAGATGACAGATGGTTGCTTTATACAGTACACAAGGGTTTTGCCAAGAAAACCAAATGATAGTCCTTGTGAAAACCAACATACAGCACCAACAGGATAACAACTTTACTGCTGCTGAAACAGAGAAGAGAGAAGCTGAGCAAAGCACCTGTCAGACAGGGTTTAAGGGAGTGGAGGTTGGACACACACCAGGAGCAAAGACAGCTGATAGAAACAACTTTCTCTCTCTCTCTCTCTCTCTGTGCCGTGCTCATTTGCCTAGTCTCTGATAAGCAACAGTAAAATAATTCCATTGGTCGTCTGCAGCCTTGTTTGGGATTATCTCCTCATGTTACTCTCTGTGTGCCATCTCTCTCTGCACGAGTTCTAAATACTGCAGCTGGTGAGCCACATAATTGTGCCCACAAAACACAAAATACATCCACATTTTTCATCCTGTGTCAAAGTCTTAGCAAAAAGAACTCGTGGCCCAATGAAAACATGCTGCATTTAAAAACAAAGAGTGGCTAAAATGTTTCCTCCAGTCATCTAGACTGGCTCAACAAAACAGTGGGAGCAGCTACAGCTTCAACCAGGAATTAGAACCTGCAACATTTGAGCGTGTCTGAGGTGAGCATTACAGCAGCAACGGGAGACACAAAAACTATTTACTGTATGTCTTCTCCTCTGAATGAACTGATTCCTTGCCAAATCTCACATGAGTGTGACAAGACAACAACCTCAACTGATAACCACACCCAAACTTTCCCATGCACATGCACACAGGTGGTGGTGGTGGGTGTACAAGAAGGAGACAACAAACTATTAAAAGCGCCTCCACCATGAGAGTCCTGATACCATTCCAATCAATCTTGCTTGTCAAAGTGACCCGGAGGTCCCCTAAAAATAGGGACTGGCGAAACCCTCTGACCAACCCCACATGAGGGCAGACATGGTGGTAAAGAACTGAGCTGTACTCAAAAAAGTGGCAAGGGCTTTGGTATTGCATGTTTGAAAGATTTGATCCACATAAACATGATTTCAAAAGGCAGAATGAAATGGTGATAAGGTCCGGAACGCCGCAAACGTAGTCAGCACAGTAACATCACCTTGAAAGCAGAACCATATACCAATCATTATTGCGCCATCCGAAGGGCTAAGAACCATTACTGAGTCGTGGTTCCTGGCTTGATAAAAGTAAAACCAAGCAACACTATGGAGAGCGCAGGCTAAACAGCAACAAGCTGTGGCTGGTGGTTAAACAATCTGTGCCCGCTGACCTATTATAAAGCTCTGCAGCTGAGGAAAGCTGTGATCTGAAGTGATGATTCTGTATCACCATCACTAGTGAGTTAGCTATATCATTGGATTACCGTTATTTGAAAAGTCAAAACACCACTATACACCAAGATATCAGAATTCAATATCAGTGTCACTGTTATGATTATATATTTCTATTGTTGGATTGCTATTATTGATGTTAACATTTAAGCAGTGTTTTTAATCATTGTAAAATTTGATTTAAGTAGTTCACTCTTCCATACTGTTGGGCTACAGGCGTGAATCACATTTTATAAGATGACGGCAAAAGTATGAATAGTCTCATAGGGAGGCACACATACCAACAAAGTAACGGAATCGATCGAATAAGCGAATAAAGATAGCATCCATATTACAACATCCATAAAACCCTTTATCGCCGATTTGATATGTTTGACTTTTAAACCTGAGAAGATAAATTCGAGGAACGTCATATGCAGCATGAATAAGGTATGAGTCATCAGCTGCAGAAGCAGTAAAAGACCCGTAACCGCCACTTCGTAATTTGACCCGTGAAGGCAGAGATCCCGTTAAGAAAGCGGGTTTTGACAAAATTGGCACGGTTAATTATTCATTGAGTTCATGGCAATCCACTGACAGTTAGTGTCATTAAGGAAAAACCGGCGTCCCAAAAGCGGTCCTACTCCAATTGAACCTGCGGATGATTTCAAAATGGCAGTCTCAGAGAAGCGGATAACGAATTGAATGCCAAGATCATCACAATTTGAACTTATTTTGTTAGCCAGCAGAAGATTGTTCCAGCAGCAGTCTGAAGACCAGATCACCAGCTTTAAGATACCCTGGGTCTTGAGGCGCGAAGGTGTCTTGCCACAGGCAACCACATGGAAAGTGACGAGAAAACTCCAGAGTGATCACTGCCAGCCCATTCTGCATCTCTATCACACAGTTTTGTCCTAACATGAGATTTGATACTGAATGCCTGTAACGCTCATCTGGAAAGGTGTCTCACAACACCTATAATAGAGCAATATGTACCCAAGGAGGCGTGGCGCTAATACTATAACAACTGCAAAGCTCAGGCGTCAGAGCGATGAGTCCACACCTTTTATAGTCACGAACGCTGTTATTATTGTTTCAGCCAATATCTGACTCGGCTCAGTGCAGAGAAGATATCATCTGAAACAACCAGATCTAAAGCACAACTGTCAATGATATTCAAGATGAGGTGTCAACAGAATGAATCCAAAACTACCAGTGTCTCTGTTTTCACAAATACTATGAATCAGTTTAAAGAGCATGGAGCGAAGCAATCATTTTTCACCATGATGATGGTTGTGTTTAGTTTAGTAACCCACTGACAACCCATACGGTAAAAAGAAGAAATGCCCATCACACCCTTCACAACCCCTCATAATATATTCAAATTGCTTTGTTTTGAAACCAACCACAGACAAAACTCAAAGAGGCTTTTGTCTATTGCCAAAACTGTGTAAATATCTTGTACAAGAAGAACCAGTATAAATAGTTGATTTTCTAGGTTAACAAGCCTAAAGAAGTTTATTATTAATTGAACAAATTATATAAAGATAAGAAATGGTAAAATAAACAAATAACAGATGATAGATGTTGTTTAGAAATATGTTTTTGCCATGAAACCAAACAGATAGTCCAGAAACCAACATACAGCAATCAACAGGATAACAACCACCAGAAGATGATAGAAACTTTCTCTCTCACTTCAGCCAAATACCTGATATAAACACCATTATTTGCCCAGCCCTTGGTTTGGGACCACCGACGTTACTTCCCAGTGCCACCCTCTGTGTCGAGTTCTAATACTGCAGCTATGGAGCCGCTAGACCAGCTTGACAAATTATGAAAACAGTGATCTGCTGACAGCCCGAAAGTAAAAGAAACTGCACGAGAAAAGAGCGCGACTTAAAAACAAAGAGGGTTAAATGTTTCTCCAACACCGCAGTGAGTGGTGCCAGCCAACCAGAACTATGACGGAAAGCGTAGCCCGAGGCATACGATAGCGGCAACGGCATACAAAACCATTATCGCGTTTCTGAACAACCGATTTCGCCGCAACGGCGCGAGTGCATACACAACAATCAATTGATAACCACACCAAACTTTTCCGCAGGCTGGCGTCAGGTGGTGGTGGGTGTACAAGAAGGAGACAACAAACTATTAAAAGCGCCTCCACCATGAGAGTCCTGATACCATTCCAATCAATCTTGCTTGTCAAAGTGACCCGGAGGTCCTAAAAATAGGACTGCGAGCCCCCTCTGACCAAACCCCCACATGAGGGCAGACATGGTGGTAAAGAACTGAGCTGTACTCAAAAAAGTGGGCAAGGGCTTTGGTATTGCATGTTTGAAAGATTTGATCCACATAAACATGATTTCAAAAGGCAGAATGAAATGGTGATAACGTTGAGTTGATAATACTGTATGTCAGTATCATTTTTCCAAATTGTGAAAATCATTTCGAAACAAGTCATTTACCGCCAATATCACGGCACAAGATTATGCAAGGGGTGGGGGGGCGTCTGATAACACTGAGGGCAAACGACCCATAAAAGAATTATCTTTATATTTATGACACTGAGTCAGACATTTACTGAATGATATCCCTGTATCTGCCATGGGGAAAAGGGTGTGTCTTGATAAAAGGCAGGCAGATTTGTTTGTTTAGTTCATATTCCAGTGTATGTACAGTACATCTGGCTCTGTATGTGTCTTTGTGACAACTGCGGTTCCAAGATCATTGTTGGTGTCACAGAGGAATTACTGACTGAGTCTCGGGTGGATCGTGGGAAAAATGCTACTTGAGGTTGCGGGAACATCTCAAAGAAACATCCAAACTGAGCTTAATTGTACAACTGATGCTAAGTGACACCAAGGCGACAGACAGAACAGAAACACCCGGTGGTACTTCATGACATCACCTTGCATTATCTTACCTGATTCAGGTTTAACAACCTCCACGTACTGCTGCTAAAGCACTTTATTTTAGGCTTGCTCACCGCTGTGGTGAGAGAGTGTGTGACGATGGACTGTGCTCCTTCCTGAAGGCACACCTGTGTAAAAACTGAACAGGTTCTTCTACATACCGCATGCCTCTCTGCCTGGCACGCAACTGACATAGGAGCAACTGAAAATAATAAATACTGAGGAAGTATCATGGAATTTCTGTCCTGCTTGCCAGCTCATGCACCATCTAAACTTTACCTCTTTCTATTCAAACTATCAAAGACACATTTCTTAAAAACCCATAACCTGCACCTGACAGTAACCAACTACTTTCACGACTATTTTTTTTTTCGTCAGAGGTGATAATTTGTTAAATATGCACCAAAAGGAAGCAAATTTAATCAGATATTTTTAGTCAGATCAGAGACCCAGAGAAACTGCACACTTTACTCTACTGACTTGTGTGGTCTTATCAATTGTTCCCTCCATCATATTACGAAGAAACACATACAGCAGTGCTGTGCTTCAACAGGTGCTTACCAACATAAGAATATGTGGACACTGAAAATAGCGCTGACCTTTTTTAACACCTCTGTGGTTCACTTGAATCACGCCTCACATGAGGAAACATGTGCTCTGAAATACTGTATGGTGTGAAACATTTCAACATTCATCCTTACTGTGCAAAACAACAAAAGCATAAATAGAAACTTGAGGACACAGTTCAATAGAGGAATAATCTAAATCATGACATGGTGTCAGTTTAAAAGAAGACCTCATCCTCTTTGAATGGCAAGGATGGGTATCAGAGTGTTAGCACCAAGAGTTTACAACTTACTTGACTGTGACTCTTGTGGATAAGTCCTGAAGATCTCCGGGGTGAAAGAGTTGTGCTTCCTTTAGTCCAAGCTTCCCGCAGGCCCTGAGGAAGACGTTAAGGTTGTCCTGGACAAAGAACAAAGCAGGGATGAGGGTTGTCCACCTTCAGAGGCAAAGAATAATCACTAAAGAATTCTCTGGCGGGGACACAGCCTACAACTCATTGCTTCCAAAGTTCATATCACCAGAGAACAGAGACGGACGGGGGAGGAGGAGCATGTGTGTAGCGAGTAAGAAGTGACCTAGTGCAGAACACACACAAACACACATGCGGGGGTGGGGAGGGGAGGGGGGTGAGGCTGTGTGACAGGGGCTGACTGACAGCAGCAAAGCTACCTGTGGGCTGGGTTAGGGTGGGGACAAAACCAAAACCAGGAAGGATGACATCAGAGCTTTGCACAAGTCCCACCCAACCGGCCATGCGAGTGCAAAATTGACACACACACACGCACACACAGGGAGCACACTGCATGCTGTCGTCTTGTTCTTCTCACACCCTGAAACTGTCCCCTCCCTCTGCCAAGCCCTTTACTCGAGAATACCTGTGGAATCTGTAGGGTGGCGGAGTATTTTGGAGACATTCGGTTGCTATGAAACATGAGGTCGGGTGATAGAAACTGTCAAATATTTTCCCGAGGCAACTCAAGAGGACATGGGAGTGGAGGGACGGTTTATCCTCCTACACTACATCAATCATTTTATATTGCATAAAGTTTATACGTGTGCACATGATTTACACAGATGTGCGAGTGTAATGCAAAATACTTTAAATACATTTTGCTCTATAAATATACACACGTCTCATTCATTTCGAACAAATCGAAACCACAAAAGCACCATTCCTTCCTGGGGTTATGACTTTTCCAGTTGTAATCCCAACTGTCTTGTTTATAAGTCTGTGCTTCCCATTGGGACAGCACTGCTTAAGAGGGTTTCATGTAATGACACATGGTTTCAACATGGGTTGGAGTAATTAAGGGGTAGCTAGTTCTATATTTAAATGGCAAACATGCCTATTAACAAATGGTAGGAGAGAGCTGACCTCTCAGTGCAGGCAGCTCTTGCTAACAGCTTTGCTTGTCCCATAACGACACTTTGCCAGGCCCTACAGGTCACTGTGGACCCCAGCAGGTCAAGGATCAATCCCCCCTCCTCCTCCTCCTCTGTATGGCGGCACTGGGGTCACTGTTTATTCATTATGACACAGTAAGGCTAATCTTATTTCCTGCTTTGTCTTAGTAATAGACATGATAATGCAATTTTCCAGACTGAAACAGAAAACTATTGAGCAACTGAGTTAATTACACACATATTGAACAGAAAGTTTCTTTGTCATATGCGAGACCTTTCCTCGAGTCCTCTCTCGTCACTTGCAACATAGCTCACATGTACTTTTTACACTGACACTAAATTTATGACCTTCTCTTTCAACGTGTACAGCTTGTACAGAAATAACAAAGTATATGTGACTGTTGCTTACCTGACAGCAGCGCAAGACAGTAACAAGACACAGTACATCTAACTTAAGTATAGGTGCTCTGCATTTTAAATATTATTATGAACTGACTGACACTGGATTTTTTAAAGCTGACCTTGATATTCATTGTTTATAGTTTAGAAAGCCCAATAATAATAATAATACTGTATTTGCTGATAGTCCTATTTTTTTACATGAGCATATAATACAGATAAAGAGCTGTGATCACAATATGTACTGAGCAGAACATTTTTTAGTGTCATCAAATGTATCAGTGCTCTCTGTTGGGCAAACTATGCAACTGTTGCCTTAAACTTAATTGTTGGAATTTCTGTTTAGTAGTTTCTTGCTACTTGCTAAAGATGCAGGCTATAACAGACAATGGATTTATTGCTGAGATGTACAAGAAGAATATGTAAAAATGGCTCTCCCACTTTAGGCCTAGGTTTTCTCCTTGTGAAGCAAAACCTAACCTTGAGCCAATGTAATCCAAGCAAATATAAGAGGACAATTAATATCGCTTATGTACAAATGTCATTTAACCTCAAAGAGCGTTACCAACACACTAAAAGCCCCCCTAACAGTCAGTCCCAGAGCATGCAGAGATAATGATGCTGAAAGAATGTTATGCTGACTTGTGCCTGCACATAATCCTGCTAAATATGCTGTACCCATCCAGCAGTCTCTAATCCTCTCATGCAGACTTGAGGACCCTGTTTTGGGCACTTAACGCCAAGAAACGGAAAGATCTGACTCATAAGGTGTCTGATTTGATATAAAAGGATCTTCGTTCCTACTGGTCACATTGTGGTCACTCTATTTCTTCCACTGCATTCTTTGTCTATGATGGGCATACTCTACAATTACCCTCAACTGACCCCTGGCACAGAGCAAAGCTATGGTTAAGATATCAGGCTACACATTTTCAGATCCTGTCACAATAAACAGAGGAGATGGAATACTTGAAACGTTGCCTCTTCTGAAGCAGGCCCAGTAAAAGACCCTCCTGTTCTAACAGTCAGATCCAGTCATAACACGCACCCATACAACACAAACACAGTAACAAAACATGGTCAAATGCCTGTCATTGCACAGATGATTACACAGACATTTAGATGAGTGAAGACTCCCTCAGGGCCACTGAAACTGTTTATCTCCTCCCACTACTACCTCAACTCACCAAGGAGTTGGTATATGTGGGAACATCCAGCACCATCTCAATTACCGTGTATTTACGGTGAGCAGAGGCAGATGGGAGTCATCTTTAACTCCATCCCTCTGGCTTAAGCCCAGTGAGCCTCAAATCCAGCTGCCTTATGTACCGGCTTCCTGCCCAGCACTGGTAAAAGCAGAACCGGTCCCGAACCAGGTTGCCATGACTCAAACCCACAGCTCACAGAGTGATCAACAGCGGGCAGAGAAGTGTGCTGACATGGGAAACATTCCCTTGGACATAAGTGAAGCCAAAGAATAGGCCCCGGTCTGGAGCCAATGTTGCTAAATATTCCACAAAACCAGAGATTTCCGTCCCCCCCCACCCTCCCCTTTCCCTCACTAGGCTTTTTATTCTGCCAAAGCTGAGGCCCGGTATGGACTTGGAGCGCTGAAATCTTTCAGATAGCAAAACAAAAACACTAGTTACGAACATAATGGTAGAAAATGATCATATCTGAGTGTTAATGAGGCATGTTCGCAAGGACCCTTTCAGTCAGCAGTGATTAAAGTCATTCTGTATCATCTGTATCTGTATCTTTTTCTCCACTGCATTTTTCTTCCACATGTCTTTTTGGAAATTCAGAACACTAGAAGAGCAGAATTTTTCCAGTTCCCCTCTTCTCCAATAACATTCAGTGGAGTCATGTAGCATACAATAAGACAAACCCTATGCAACAGTCCGCATTATGTGGGGACATATAAACATATATATTTAATGGTTGAATTTCTTAACTATTTCAGACACCTTAATCCCCAGACTCATCTGTATTTATAGAGGTGAGAGATAGAGGACCATGCAATCTTGACAACACTACTTCACTAACTTTGTGAGAAAAGCTGTTCTCACAGCAGAGCGAGAGTGAGTAATGTTTGTTTGGAGAGCTCTCCACTTCTCTCCGTGTGGTTGGCAGTAACTGATAGCCGCAGGCCAAGCAGGAGCCCCTCACATTTGCGGGAAAATTTATGATCAAGTGGGTTCAGGTTTATGTCCAAGTCTCGGAAATACCACACCGGTGCTACTGATACTTTACCTCATTACCTCAGCAGGTGCCCGCCCGTTATAGTACCAACAAGGCAAACTGGCAGGAAATTTGATTTATGTCATAACACAGATGTGATGGTACAGTGTTTGATACTGCAAATACTATGTTTACTGTTTACATCCAGCCAGCCTGTTTCTTCTACTGCCAACTTGTCATTGTCTTGCCAAACGCATTGAGTGTTAATGATCCCACCGACACACACTCCCTGGGTTAGGGTTGAGGTTCTCTTTAATTCCTCTAGACAGCTGGACTCAATTACTCCCACAAGAGAGAGCTTTGTGAGGGATGGGTTTAAGGTAGGGTTTTCAACCCTCTACTTCCCGAGATCTTGTATGTTGACACTCCCAAAACATTTATTTCAAGTGAATCACGGTGGCCCCAAATGCCTGGGGCACAAGCTGCTTAAAGTTGAAGACAGTTCCAGGTGGAAATATTGAAAGATACTGATTCAATAACACCGTATGACATGAACCAAACTCTTTTGACTCACTCAATCAAAAACGTAATTATCATACCAGTACAAAGGCTTTTTGTCTGCAATAGTTCTGATTGAACACAGCCTCAAGCACTGCAGACATCATATTTAGGATGCGCTCAAATGCCGCCAGTGGCCTTTCAAGCCGCTCCACGTTCACTGAACTTATTAGTGTGGATGGATATGAGGAGCGACAAGCCACTGAGGCAAACACCTCTCTCTCACTGGCAGCTATGCCTCAGACCTGTCACCAGTCAGCTCAGCGGCTGCATCTTTCACTGCTTCCTCTCACATCTTAACACACAAGCTGAACATGGAAGAACAGTGAGAACAAGACACAAAACGTGAAGAAAACTAGGATGAACTGTCGAGGCTATGTGATATCTCTGAAACAAAATGTGCATGCAATGCATGCCTTGTGTCTCGCATTTAGGCTGAGTAAAAAGAGAGGATGACTTACCAGTCCAGCAATAGGTGTGGGCAGCCTGTTTACCCTCTTGATAATACCAGGCTTGATCTTGTTGATCAGACTGTGAGCAGAGGAGAGAGACAGAACATTAAGGAAAAGAAGGGGAGAAGTGAAAGCACTTGGTCATTGGCTAGACTGGTCTAACTAGCAAGGAACGAACAAAAAGTGTTGCAAAGCCTCTGTGTTGTGTGTGTTTACAACTCGGTTTAATGGTGGCCACCTGGCTTCAGTTTAGTAAATGGCCAGAGCTGCACTACGATGTAAACATGGTGGGTCCTCTGCTCCTAAAACATACCCTCTTCTACTGAAACAACCCCAAACAAACCTTGAATAACCACATATCAGTTCACAAAAACAGACTTTGACAGAGGACAATGCATTTTTGGTGTTATTCAAAGGGTTATTGAAAGAGATTCTTAAGTTGAAAAAGTAAAAAAACTAAATTTCCATAATAACAACAAAAATAAAAGAAATAAAAAGACAGATCTACTTAGGTAAAAGTAGATCAATCAAGTCTTGATTTATTTGTTGATTATTTTCTTGATTAATAGCTTGGTCTATAAAACATCACAAAATGCCCACCACAATTTTCTAGGGCTGAAGACGTCACCAAAAATCATATTCAGTTTACTATAATGTAAGACGGGAAACGCAAGTGAATTCTCCCATGACAGCAGCTGGAACAGTCAAACTGGTTGAGAAATAATCTATTCATCAGTTATCAAAATAGTTGAAGTGACTTTCTGTAGATCAACCCAGAGATTAATCGACTTATCGTTTCAGCTGTAACTGATTGGCTCCCTCCGCAATGTTACATTATATCATGTATTATTTGGTTGTTATTGCAGATAATGCACTGACATGTAAACAACATTTAATGATGAGACTGGTCAAGATGGAGCTAATGGGACTACATATACATATATACTGTTGGGTGGTTAAATCTACTGTATAACAATTCAATCTATTTTACAAGTTCATCATGTTTTGTATGTAAAATCATAAACTGTAAAGTAACAACAAAAAAAAGCACAACTGTAACACCCTTTGCTTGTTTGAAGGAAAACAAGAGGACTCAATATGAGGCTAAATTTGTTTTGTGCAGCTGTCTCAGTAGATAGACTGGGGGTGGATGGGACAGGGGATAAAAGACTTTGCATAAGCTGACATGAGGCGAAGCAGGAACACAAAAGGCATTTAGGTTTGAATAAGTCATACAGCAGTGAAACAACAGAAAGCTGTAATCATTTCATTAGATAATACAGACTGGAAGCTCAGTCAGATGTAATCAAGTGTGACACACACACTTAACATTCCTTCCCAAATTGTTGTGATAAGTTAACTTCAACACAATGGGAATGGAGGCTGATTTTCTAGGTGAAAGCGATTTAATCTCCGTCTTCCTCTTCCTCGCGCTGAGAAAACACGGACACCTCTCTGAATGAAAGTGTCTCTGTTGTTCTCTGAGGGGGAGCAAACAGTGGAGTCAGGCTCAAATCAGCAGAATGAGGGGCTTCTTTTTTGAACCAGCGCCAATAGACGTTTGGAAGATTGTGCATGGGCTGCTGGTAATTACAGCTTCCTGCTGATTCGTGCAAATCACATCACTGTGTCCATCTAGCAGAGCTGCCCACATAACAAATGTATAAAGGGACATGATCCTAACCTTCTTTCTCACACGTACACACACACACACATCCCTGATCTGAGAAAAGCCACAATTCCACAGCTCTTAGAAGAGAAGTTGGTGATTCCGTGTGAAAGTCAGCTCTGTGTAGATAAATTTGTTCCTCTAACTCATCAAAACTCTTGATGCACCCAGGCTAATGAGAAAGCAGGGTGCCCCGGCTCTCCCATGTGGTTTCAGCTGGAGGCTTTCTATTCACTACGCAGCTTTTCACAGCTCTCATTAAAGTAAAGATGGCAATCCTCCTATCCACAGATCTGTAACATCTGTCAAACAGACAACACTACTTGAAATAGATCTTACTTTATATATTCAAACAAGACCACAGAGGGCAGATCTGACACTGGACACATCAAATAACTACATAATACAACCTCCATTGTGCTGTCTCGAAACACTGGCTCACTTTGTGTGGCTGACAAACAAACAGTGACCCGGCAGGGGGTCTGCCTGGGAAATATCAGTAACACTTACGTTGGAGCGCAGACCTGGAGGAGAGCAGAGGGCTTCCATATGAATGAGTGGCTTAAGAGAGGTGCCTGGGAAAAGCAGAGTACTTACTCGCACAACAGAACGCCATTCTCAAGTGCTGATCGGAAGTCGTTGCTCCCAAATTTTTTCTTGGTTACTGCCTGGAAAAAAAGGGATACAAAAACAGTGAGCAGAACAGCAAGAAGGGTTGGGTGAGGAGAGGAGGCGGGGGTTTGTGCGTGTGTGGTGCGGTGGGGAGGCTGGAGAAGAAAGGTAGGATGTTGAGAACAGTAGGAGAGGAAGTAAGAGGAATTTCCTCCAGAGTTCCTACGCTGTCTATGGGACAGAGCTTGAGCACAGTCCTTCAGGTATTCCTCGGGATCTCTAGAGCACCTCGGCTCTTCTCGCTCTAACGCTAAAAGCTGCTAGTAAACGGGAGAGCTGTGCTAAAACTGCACTGGAGCCAGGCTGCCAAAGCCGCAAGGCAATGGTAGCATGTGGAGCACTGGAGGAACACAGCCCTGTGTTATAGCCTCATGCCTTTCCCATGATCTCAAACCACCACTGCAGGAACACCAAGAGCCATTATGCAGGCAAACATATACACACTGTATGCATGACGTGCAGCTTTACACACTTAAACATGTGCTTATACACAGCACACACACAGGATCAAACAACATCCTTGATTGTAAACATAACACTTTTAACGTCTACAATTTGCAGCAATACAATCTGTACTTATCTGTACCATGTGAAACTGCAGGTTTGTTATGGGATATCATATTCATGCTGATGGCCACTCCTTAACAGAGCTTCCTGTTCTGTTTTGTTGGAATGTTTCCACCATCAACTACTTGGCCAATCAGTACCTGAGCTACTGAATCCAACACAAATAGTTACATTAGTCAGCAGTTAAAATGTACACTTCTACCAGTCCTGCACAATCCTTTGTAGCTGTGTTTTTACAGAGAGTTACAAAAAAAATGTTATCAGCTTCTGGATGTACATCAAAATACATCATTATAGACACTTAGGAATGGATACGTACAATTTTTACATAAGTGCAGTACTTCCTGAGCAAATATCAAAAATGTTCCCAAATGCCCCAACTTGTAATGTCTAGAAAATGTTTTCAAAAATATCCTGGATCTGGATCCATAACAAACACTAATGACTTGTTTCTTGGCCCACATGTCACTGGAATCGGTGTTTGGGATATTCTGCTTAATTATGCACTCACAGTCAAACAAACAAACTTGACCTCCTCGGCAGAGGTTGTGTATACACTGGCAGCCACATTGTAATCATATTTAGGTGCAGAATAAGCTCTGTGATAGTTGTTGTGTGAGGATGTGTATTTTTTTTTTTTAAGTTGGTAATGCTCAAAACAAAGTGGTATTTATGCAGATGTTACAGCACAGATTGATACATGTTATGAAATATAACAACACTGTATTGTGTTTGATTCTCAGTCTATATGGAAATTACTTTATTTACATTACCAACAGGGTAGATGAGCACTTATTTTACACTACTGTACAAGATGTATGGTAGGACATCTGGCACTGACAACAGTACTTACATGTGCACACACACACACACGCACAAATACGCAAAACAGAACAAGTTGGACGAGTTGTGCAAACCAAATCGGTCAAAGCTGCCTTGGTTGAAGGCTTTTGTCCCTTTTCCTTTCAAGGGAAAGGGACAAAAGCTGCAACAATTGTTGGCATAGCTAAGTACAGGCCATCATTCTGAAGAGGACAGGAGAAACCGGAGCAATTGGATAGATTACAGTGGAAGACACTATTATTATTTTCAAACAAAGTACACCTCAGAACACACCCTGAGTAACCTGAGTAAGGCAAGGCCTCAAATACCCATCATTCCAAGAGAATTAGACCATGCTATAATAGATAAATGAGATTAAAGTTCTGACACAGCAGCTGTCTGAGGTTTCTCTGTACAATGCCCAGTGTGATCAAGCTATTGTTGGGAAATACTTGTGTTTGTTTACAAAGCATACCGATGTGTTGGCCTGCTCCTCCTTCATGAACAGAAATACAATCATAGCCAGACGCTAAAAAACACAAAACAGGAACACAGGCAGACATGCAAAGCTGCAAACACTCAGACACACACACACACACACAAATATTCACACAAAGAGCAAGCAAACTTTACAGCTAAGTGTATTGTCAGTCAGGCGCTGCAGCTGGTATATGAAATCCTGACCCCTACTGTTCTATGTATGCGGGGGCAGCAGCTAGGAGTCGCATACATACAAACAAATAGTACAGGTGGAATGGGCACAGTAAGTCTGATTCCCTCTTTCTTTGCTGTCTTTTTTGTCTTATCGCAGTTACGTCGGCTGAACAGAATGAATAAGAATGGGTTAATTAAGATATTATCTCCTGGTCCAAGTGTGCAAGGTGGGACCCACCCTGACACTAAGCCTCCTCTCTATCCTCAACATTAGTGGTATTAACTCCCCTTAGATCCAGCCTGCTGTGCCCTCGCTCTCTCTCCTGTTGAACCTGCCATGCGGGATAACAACTCTAATCTGCAGCAACATACTGCTGTTCCAATTTAACGGGGAGATTTAAGGCAGGAGCAGAGATTTCAAAAACAGCTTGCCTTCCTGCAAACCCACCCTCGCTCCCCTCAAGAATGTGCTGCCGAACGTGTCGAGGAACTGAGTCTCACAATGACTTTTCCCTACACTAAAAGATCAAAACATGGTCATCAGAGGACGTTGCGGCCTCTTTAAGTGTTCTGATACATGTGTGAAATTAATTATTGCTATCGGAGTGAACCAAGAATGGTGTTTTGGTGGAACCCAAATAATCAGGGGAATCGAGGAGCGTCTGGGTCCGTGACCACAGCTATTGTTTATTCATGCCGGGCACTGAGGCAAATCAGTATTCAAGGTTGTGCGGATACAGACCCCCCCCCCCAACCCCCCTCACCCAGTAATTGTTCCTAAAATTCTTTGTTCCTTCTGCAGAGGACAGGGGCATGGGTCATCAGAGGGCAACAGGGACATTATCCAAATATCTCAGGGTTCTGACTCAAGAAAAACACTGTGGGAGCCATTAGTACCGACACCATCAACATATCAGAATAACAGAACTACACTGACATGTAACTGCAAGTGAATGGCCTTTTGTGTGAGGTCCCGCTTCATGTGAGTACATCCGAATGCAAGCGGCCTGGTTTCTAATTGCTCCCTCTCAAAACAGTCAAAAAAAAACAACCCCAGAACGGGTGCCACAGTGAGTTGACTAATGATCCGTCCAGTCACACAGCTCCTGGTGTGAACAGCAACACGGTGACATAGGTCATGGAAGGTAATTCATGAATCCATCAAAAAAAAACAAAAACAAAAAAAAAACAAAAAAAACAAAAGAAAAGAAGAACTTTGTTTGGTTCTAGCTTTTCAAACATGAAGACTTGTTGCTTTCCTGTGTTTTATATCGCTATAAATGTAATACCTTTGGGTTTCAGACTGTTGGTTGAACAAAACAAACAAGCTTAAAGACCTCGCCTTGGTCTCTGAGATGTCAAAAAAAAAAAAGAAAAGAAAAAAGGGTGAATTGTGTTACATTGTTTCCCCAACAACATACATGAAACCCATAACGAAGCACGGACTTGGTTCACTGTCACATGATAGAAACAACAGGATGAGTAACAAAATCTCAAGAAACACACAGGGTTGTGTTACCTGTGATTAGCTGCTTTGTTCCAGATTATGTGGGGTAACACAATATGGTCCTTTTCAATCAGCACACAAAACACAGGGGAGCAAAATCAAAACTAGAGCTGACATCTTACATAGATTACAGCCTGTGTTGTTACATGGCCATGAACCACATGGGTGGCTGAAGTGAAGCTCTACCTAAAACCTGTTTTACGAGGTATTCTAAGTATTCTGGCCAACACCTCACTGAGTGGAGAAAACAAATTCTTGACTATTGCAACCTAAACAGAAAAACTGGTATGATGTGTTTGACACGGTTACCTATGCTTGTTACTAAAACGGAATTTGTGAAACCATAAAAAGCTCTAAAACAGACAAACTCTAATTAATAAGCACTTATTAAATTACTAATTATTCATAACAGGCTGTGTTTGTGATTACAGACAGCCATATACATGATCCTCTGACCTGCAAGTTGCATAAACACTGCCACTTGTTCCTGATTGTCATAACAGTCACACTTGAAGCCTTTCTATTCAATTAACAAGGACCTCTATTATTCCACTAGGCCCTGTGGTTGTAGGACGCAACGCCCTGTGCTGACAGCCGGCCAGCTCTGAGGGGGCTACGTTCACAGCCATGGCAGCTAATGCAGGAATGTGTCCATGTGACAGGCTCCAGACCATTTAGTCTAGTTTTTTCAAACACCACCACCAACCTCGTCGTGCACACATGCCTCTGTTTAAAGTGCTGTGAAGCCAAGCAGCTTGTTAATCATTCAGTGGCAGAATCCACAAAAAAACCACAAAACGTCTCTCTTTGAAGGGAAACAGTTCACCTCATGCCAGAACTTGGTCTCTGATTGCGTTTGTATTTCCTCTATGACAGAACCTCTCGTACATTTACAGTTAATATAACAGCCCCATGTCCTGTTCCTTCACCTGTTTGACTTGTTCAGCTTTCTGCTCACTCTTAACTAATCTTTCTGCCCCTGCCTGAGATCATGCCCCCACCACAGTCTGCGAGCTAAACCACTACAATGGGCCAGTGTGCAAGTGTGCGAGACACTGATGTCACATCGAAAGCATTCAGATTCACCCCTCATGAAATTAGAACAATATTTGTTTAGTTACAGCCTTACAGCAGCAACCACGGCCACCCCGCTGGGGAGAGAATTTGTGAGATGAGGGAACATAATTTTGCCCCGCTTGTAAAGAGAAAAGGAATAATGAGAGTCTGGCTGGAGGTTGGGTGGAAACTTTAGATAATTTGACATTTTAGAAATAAAAAGGGGCCGTTATTGAAAGTGCTAACGGATATGTTTTGATTACTGCATGAAGAAAGGGGGCACAACATGACAATAAAAAATATCTTGATTTATTCCTAACACCTAAAACAGCTACTTCAATATCAAACAGTTCTAAATGTTATGTCATTTTAAGGATCTGGGTTGATCCGTGCTCACAAACGGGTGAATGGTACAATACCTCAGGCCATTCATACAAGTTTTCCTTAATTGCTCTGCTGATTTTTCTCACTACCTGATTGCAACTGGAGCCTCAAAGCCCATGGAGGAACATTTAAAAAAAAAAATGATGAGCAGGTCTAGGCAAGATCTGACAATGAAAGGAGCAGGCAAACGATGATGAATGGGGTCACTGCCATGTACTTGTATTCTTAAGAGAGAGACATAGAGGAAGATAGAGAGCTTAGTGAAGCCAACAGATTTCTAGTGGCTAAAAGAAAAGATTGATCTCAGCAGTTACCTGAGATGTGAGGTTAAGGGTGACACATGCCTCCATACATCTGCTGGTCCAGGCTACCATTATCTTGGGCTTGGGGGCAAGCAGCTGTGGAACCTGATCAGCTTTCAGCCATAAACTTAAGTAACATACCTCTCAATCAGCGATGTATTGGAGGGTGAAATTCATCTACTCTTTTCAAGGCTGACTTATGTAAACTCAGCTTAGTCAAACACCTCCACACATGAGGAGAAAGGCCTCTAAAAGTAATATTAAAAAAAATCCACACAAAAGGAGCACAAGAAACACAACTTTTCTGAATTGCCTGCATGTAATTTCCACTGTGGAAATGCTGTCAGTGACTATAAAAGCTGCTGACATACTTAAGATGAAAAAAGAGAGATGTTTTTACTTACCTCAATCCATCTCTGTGCCTCCAAGTAGGCTTCGTCGCAGCTGACAGGGGACTGCTCACGCCACTCCATCACAGAAAGTTATTGTCCTAGCTGCTCCGGCGGGCCAAATCGGTTCCTAATGACCCGATGACATAAATGAGGGCCATTTCAAACAAACACTCACGACTTAAAATTCGTCACGCGGACAGGTGAACTTGTAATCACACTCCTCATTCATGAAACATGCCTCCTATTGTTCATTACCACCAGCTCATCAAGGAGTGAATGCAAGGTGTAACAGTCATGCGTTCCCATAGCATCACCATCTCGCCGCCGCCGCCGCTGCTTACCTGTTCTTTCATCCGACACACCTGCGGGTTTGTCACGGTATTTTCACGCCACGCTCGGTCTGCTCCACCTTTACGCACGCAACGGTAGTCTTCAAAGTCGACCCGGAGACACTGACAGGAAAGTTTTTCTTTTCATGAAGTTTAAGCTGCCTGAGTTGGAGGCTGTGGCAGCAAGGAGAGTTTCCAAAGCGAGGTCCGGGGACCACCCATGGGTCCTTGAGCGGCTTCCAGGTGAACACGAGCTTTGAGTTCACTGTTATTTCCTCTCTCTCTGGGAGATAAATTTGACGCCAGGTTTTTTCACTCAACAGTAGGCGAGATACACAATAGTGTAACTCTACACCGAATAAATAAGCAGCGACAAAATGTTCTCAGACTACAGTTTAACTCCACAGGATAACAGATAAACCGTTTGAAGTCTGCGCTCTGCTGACCACTGAGGAGATGAAAAGTCAAAAAGTTTCTGGGTCTCCAGGCACACTCTTAGACTTGGAAGGAGTTCGGCTCCCCTCGCTTTCAAATCTCCACAAATCTCTTTCCTGCAGCGCCACCCAGCGGCGGATAGGGTGCGTTGGAGGGCCTGAAAAACATGCAAAACGTAACACCCGAATACATTGACTTAAATAGACCACTGTGGTGCTTCTACTCCTCAACATTTCAGAGGGAAATACTTACTCTGCTACATTTATTTGACAGTTATAGTTACTTTGCAGATTCAAATTTAACTTTCAAAACCTAGAATCACCTTACAACAAAGGATGCATTGTTAGATTAAAATACTCTACTGTAAGCAGGCATTCCGCATAAAAAGTACTTTTACCTTTGATATTTTATTTTGCTGTAAAAATAACATTTGGAATTCCGAAGTTCAGTTGAGTAGATTGGCATTAGTTCTATTTGTACTTAGACAGTGTGAGCATTTGTTGCACCATCGTCTGAGGAGCAGCCTCTCAAGAAGTCTATCTGGTGCAGCACACAAATGGTTGCCTTGGAGTCAAGTTTGATGAGGTGAATCATCTGAAAATGAAAAAGAGACTCATGGTGTTTTAGGTCTACCAGACTGAGAAGCCCTTTGGCTCAAGCTGTTAAAGACCCTTTAGTCCAACACTATTTTTCTAAACTTGTTGTAAAAGAATAGCATATCTTATTATAATTTCTCAATGTAATTCAGATTTACACTGACACTGCAATTTAATATACTGTCGCTGGATCACCTTGAAAATGTTCCAGTGTTAATGGTGGAGAAACTGGTATCTCCTCTTCCTGTCATCACCTCTTCCTCTGGGGTTTCCTTATTCCAAGAAGAGGATGCGACTGCAGCCAAATAAACTTGAGAGAATACTGTAGCTCCTGTTTTGAGCTGCATCCCCTACAGCCTTAATTAGAACCAGTTAAAAAAGACTAATGACTGTGAGTCAATATACAGCAGGAGGATTCTTGTTAGTCTTGCAGCTACACAAATCTTTACAAAGAGCAGACTATTAGCAAAAATGAGCTTCAGTAAAATTAGGACTTTGTTTTGCAACTTTGAAAGCAGGTTCCTGGTTGCATTCATATAAATAGCTTTTTGGAGAGGTCTGTTGCACATTTGGGATTTAAACCAGTATGACAGTATATTTTCTAATTGGTCCTCAGGCTCTGATTGGCCTGGTATGTCTGTTCCAGTTACAAAGCTAAGATAGAAAAAAAAAGATCCATAAAAGAAACGTTTAATAAATTTGCCTTTTATTTGACAGAATTTCTAATTCTTATTACAAAAATGTAGGCACCTTCCACATGGATGTACTGTCTGCAGTCTTCAGTTAGGCGAAGTGAGCCAGACATGTCAGAGACATGTTGTTGTTGTTTTTTAAATAACCTTTTCATAACACCATTACTGCACAAAACAGCATTAGGCCTATCTGCTTTTTCAAAGCCATGGCTGAAATTAAAGCCTTGCAAATCATGTGTCTTCAGGTGGTTTTGACCATGTGATCAGACATATGATCAGTAACAAATCACTACATACAGTATGTATCATTAAACCCACAGCAAAAAAGAAGTTGAGTTCAGTGACACGGAAAATGTGTTGAATTTTCTTTCTCAATTAAACGCCAAACACGCCATGTAAACAGGCTTTAGTGCAGTGTTAATGGAGGACAGCTGATATCTGTATTACAGTTAAACATGTTTCAGCAGCGGGGAAATCGAAGATTTTGATTTTAGCAAGAATTGCTTTTAGTTGCACAGCAGCACCCCAATTCCCTTACAATTTCAACTAATGCACAACATCTGAGTGGAACATTACTTTAAAATGATATCCCTGACATTTTGTTATTTTGCTCACATCACTTGCTGAAGTGATTTGGGGGAAGAAAAAAAAATCAAATAAAGTCAGCACTTGAGAATGTTTGGCAGTAATGTTTCCTTTGTTTTCTCAGGTCACAAGGGAGTTTCCTCAGTATGAATCTTTGGAGAGGGCAATGATGGTGAAACGAACCTCCTGAGGGTCACGAGCCATGAAGATCTTACAAACCTCTACAGCATCCTGTGGTGCAGTCAGACACAAGAAGAAAAGGATGAACTGCACATCTGCTTAAACAGATAGTTTTATACAGACATGTCTGTTTAATTCTATGATGTCGTACCTCGAGGAAGGTATCTTCTGAAGTTTTCCTGTGGACAATAGGGAAAGGTTTCCGGCCATCTAGGTGTAAAAAAAACAAAGACCCTTTATCAGGAGATTTCAAAGTGTTAATTTTACAATGTTTGAACTCTGCTATTACATATGGAATTAAAGTAATTACTGTCAACAACATCACAAATAACAACTAAACATTTTCTTAATATAAGCAAACTTCAACTGCGGTTAACTCACCCAGTTCATATAACTGTCCTCCGACATTCACAAAAGCTATAAAATGCAGATTCACTTTCTCATCTAAGCTTGGAGCCTATAACAGACAAGAAATAAACATAAAGTTCCACTGAGTTCAATACATGACTTTACATTAAGCGACAAAGTTCAACAGAAATCATGTGGTGTTATCTCTGTCAGAGGCAACTTCAGACAACGTAACTCAATAAACTCAATACAAACCTCAGTCTGTCCCTCTTGTGCACTCGATTCATGTGTGACACGTATACTCTGAAACAAGATGTAGGAAAACATGTTTTTCTTGTATTATACTTTATGGTAATTTTTTTCATTAAAGTTTACAATTTTTTGCTTATTCTAACTTTTTCAAGATAAATATTTGCAGCCTTGTGTTGTAACACTGTAAAAGGGGATATTAGGAAACACAGATGTTTCCTCTCCATCTTGAGATCATCTTGTAATCTTACATGTTGAATTCCCTCAAGTAAGATTACAAGATACTGATGACGTTTATGTGCCAGTTTTGAATTCCTGTGGGCAAACCATTTTTTCATCTGTCCTCTTACTGGGTGAAAGAAAAAAAAAAAATCCCAGAAGTGCAAAATCTTTATTGCTTTTTGTGAGCAGCAGGCCAAACAAATCCAAAACCTTAGTGTAGTCTTTCACTCGTGTTTCCATCTCTGACCACATCATCATGCCACCCCTGAACAAAGATTTGCTCTTGAGCGTTTTCCCACCTCATCTTTTTCCAGGAAGGCAGCCCTTTCCTCCGGGGTCATTTTAGAGGTTTGTTCAAGAAACTTCTTAAGAGGAGAATCTGGCTCTGAGGAGAAGAAAGAACACACAGTAAAATCTAAAATAAACTGTCGGCAAGCAAGAATGTATTTGACCTGGGTTATATGTCAATACACAGATATTCTAACAGGAGATTATGTATTGTAAGGTATTGCAATTATTTCAACTAGTTATATCTCAAAATGTAACAAAACCCAAATAATGTAATATCACCAATTAACATTAATTCAGTCCTCATATGATCCAGCCTACAATCATAAAACTGTATTGATGGGTTCTGGCTCTTAAGTTGTAAAGAAAGGAATCTTTCCCATCTCTGACATCCCCTATGACGTGAATGGAATAACTACTCACTGAATTCCAGGTGTTGCTGGTTGTTTCCCACTGCATGAATTAACCCTATTGTTCCACAGGCATTTCCAATGGTTTGCTTAATGAAGTAGACGTCAGGAGAGACCTCCTGTCCTTGATCCTTGAGTTTCTCTTCCTCCTCTTGTTTGAATGCCTCATACTGGACAGAAGCATGAGAGAAGAGAAATATTTGTTGAACACAGTTTCATATAGTATGAAAATAAGTCTGAGCAATAAAATGCATGGATATCAGAAGCTGAAATACACAGAATGATGTCTATTTTTGTTAACTGACATACAATTAATACATTACACAACAAAGATGTTACAAGAATAGACTGAAGTACCTTCTCTGTCACTGGGAAGAGGAGAAGCACTGCACACACAGGTCTTGGCACCATGCTGAGAAGCTCTGGATCCAATCCATATACATCTCCAAATTGCCAGGTTGGCCTCATACCCAAGCAATTAACAAACTGCACAAAAGCTGAGAGTAAGTTTGTATGCATACAAAGACATAAAGCTACATAAAGAGTTTAACTCCAAGGAAAGTTGTGCATCCTCTTTCTATAAAATACTTGCACAAAGCAAAATTATGACTGAGACTTTATTTTATATGTCCATAATTTCATAATCATTTCCAAAAAAAGTGTATAGGAAACTATGTATTTTGATACTAGTTATTGGTAAAACATTGATAGATAGCTCCATAGCTAGCTAGATAGTTCCATTTAAAACCAAGTAAATAATATTTCATTATCTGTTTAGTATTGGAATAATTGCTGTCCATGTACACTGAGTGCACATAGTTCCTGTGAACCTGTACAGTAAAGAATCACATAAGTATCCAGTGTTTATTGTCTTTGATGACATTTATAGACTGATTAAGTGGTAACATCCAGCCTCTTAACAGCAAATCTAGGTATCAGTCTGGGGTTGTATCAGGTGCTTATTCGCCATTAATGCAGATCAGAGGTAATACTGTCAGGTAAACATAGTAGAAAGTATTGTGGACAGCTCTGTGAAATGTATCTATCCACTGGCATGCAGCTAGTTGTACGGTGTGGCTATGGTTTTGTCAAATTCTACATGACTTGTCTCCTGTCATGTTTATCAGACAGCGGTACATTACTTTGTTGATTTTATTATTTAATGGTAATGTTACGTTGGATGTAGCATCGCTGCTGGGTAGGCCTTGTGCCTCAGTCTGCACGTCGTTTTGCCGCCGATTATTCAGGCCCCGTCTGGTGTTAAATTCATTCAGAAGAAAATACTCACCTTTGTCATGACCTGACAAGAAAAGACATAAATAAATAATGTTAATCAAATTGCTGTTGCTGTTTGGCAAAGCGGCCACACAGCCGGCTTCAGCTTTGTTCTTTCTGCTAGCATCGTTTAGCTGCCCCTCACATTCTTGTGAATGAATGACTTCGATAAAACTGTGATAGAAATATCAACAATACATACTTCTGGATTTGACTCCAGAGGCAACCAGCGTGGACAGTCCATTTTGAAGTAACGTTAAATGCCTTTAGTTGCCTTTAAGCCGAAAGCTGAGGCTGATTTGCAAAAATCTGTTTGACAGCTGGAAATCGCTTCCGCGTCTGGAGAGTGCACCTTGACTTTAAGGGTAAAACGCAGGGGTGTTTACTTCTTCGTAAAGCAGAAATGCACAAGACCAAGACTCTTAAAACACAAACAAACACGTTGTATATATTTATTATTGCTATATTTGTACTCCAAATTGTTTTGCTATAGTTATTTGTCTGAAAAAATTAAGGATTTTTGAATTATTTTTGAAAGTATTGCCCACATTATCAGCTAAACAGTGGACCAATCCAGGGTCATGGACGTTTTTCAGAGACACAGATTCTCAGCGGTTGTGGTAGTTTATTCCCTTTAATATGGTTCTGTTTGCGTACCTATTTTTTTAAAATTATTACTTCAGCCCACTGATAATAATTATTCTAATTTTAAAAACAATAATGATAACGCAACTTCCCTCAAATCAAGGCTCAGTGTGTAGCTCTAAAATGTGTCCGCCACACGGGGCCGCTGTTGTTCTTCATTAGCTTCGGACCCCCGTTTAATAAAATACTTCAGCATATTAATCAAAATGAATTTCCATTTCATCACATGACATTACACACGTTACAGAGGAAAAGTCACAGGTGTAAGTAATAAAATGAATGAGTGAATTCCATTTATGTGCCTCATTCACATAAGCCTGGCATTGTTGGTTCTTATTATTATGACAGGTCAAACTGTCTGCTGTGAAGATGACCTTTCGGATCAGCTCACTCTCACTGTACAGTATATCAGACCAGCAAATTAATATCCTCTGCCAATTGTCAATCATCTGCTACAACCTATTTCCAATTTCTCTGAAGTTAATCCATCCATGGGCGTACCAGACAACAATGAAAAAAACAAAACTGTGGAATGTCTTTCCCAGGTAACTGTACAGGAGGGGACAAAACATCCATTCATTTGTGTATTTTGAGGGTTGTGGGGGCCTGAAGCCAATCCCAGCTAACAATGGATGACAGATCACCAGTCTACTGCAGGGCTGACATACAGAGATAAACAACAGTTCACAGTCTCAGTCCTGCCTACAGGCAATTTAGAGTCACCAATTAACCTAGCCTGCCTGTGGGCATGTGTGAGACTGTGGGAGGAAGCTGGAGTACCCAGAGAGAACACACACGGACACAGCGAAAACATGCATGATGCTCATTTTACTATGTCCATCTCATGCTGTATTACTTTTCTTTGTATGCACTGCAGCAGCTGTGTTTGGGCAGGAACCATTTGGAGCCATCTTCTAGGATATGCTGGCTTAAAATAGATGTTGCTAATCAGGCAAATTACAATATTGTTTATAGCACATTTCTGTACTTCACCAAGCAAAAGCAAAAGGTCTCTTATATGTAATAATCAGATCCTAGCTGCAAAGTTTCGCATGAACACTTATTTCTCTAATTTTCACTAAAATACATAATCTATATTTGACTGTCGATGTCTACTGGAAAAATGCACTGTATCTATCAAAAGTTAGGATATTTTGGCCACAGTTCACAGTCCTGTCAGAGTTGATGCTAATTACTAACTAATTAATATAGTTAGTTAATTAGGAAAAGTAGTGCCTAACCTAAATCTGAAGGATTATGAGATGATTCGTGGGAAAGCAAAGGAGAAAAAGAACTGATGAGTTTGACTACATACCGTAAAACTGGATTCATTTTTACAGATTTTCTCTAATCTAAGATTGTTTGGGATAAATTGACTTCTCTGGTCCTCCGATGGTCAACAGATATTTCGATAAACTACATAAGTGTAGAAGCACTTTTTGATGCCAGTGGCACTAAGAAAACAGCTGGACAATTCATTTATATTTCCCACCAATCAGGACTGTATTCTTCAATGACATTTCCTGATTTACAGATTTTAACCATCACTCCTCAGTGAACATTTGTTGAGGACTCCTTGAGCAAAAGATGCTGGAAATAGAACAAGGATGAACATGATAAGAAATACTACCACGGCACAGCTCATACACCAATGATTGCTATTTTTGCAAAATCTAGTCACTGAAAAGTATGAAATATTTCCTAATATGTAAAGGAATTTTCTGAAATTGTTGTGTAAAGAGTAGATGGTGCTTCCCTAAAGATAAGTAGGATGAATTTAAAGAATACTATTTCGAATTAGGATGAAACATACGTATGGAAGTTAAGAGGCTGTAGATTAATGATAATAAGTGCTGTATCATTGTACATCCCAAAAAGTGAAATAAGTGAGAAACGAAAGGTTGTACACTGGTAGTGTAGAAAAACATTCAAAATCAAAGTGTTCAAAATAGGTAGAATATACACTCAGTTGCCAGCTTGTTAGATGCGCCTATTAAAAATGAATTCAGAGTAAAACAACAGTCCTACCATCATGAAGATTACAATCTTCAGTTTTCGCTGAAGCTGTTTTAGTGAGGTGTTGATTTAACTTTCTAATCATTGGAGGATGTGGTTTGTAGTGCTGTTGCCATAAGCAAATTAAAATAAGGCACTAGAAAACTCTTGAAAATTTAAATCCCAAGTAAGTAAAAGTACTTAAAAGTACTTATTATTTGATTATTTGGTCCTTTCAGTTATATTGATGCACCATTGTTTAAGCATTACTTTGCTGTTGCTGCTGGACTAATCTATATACAGGTAGTTAGTTAGGAAAAGTAACAAGACACAAGATAAATTTGGGGTTTATTTATTTTAAGCATTATGAGATGATTCATGGAAAAGCAAAGGAGAGAAAAACAGCTGAGTTCCACTACTTACTGTAAAATTGTATTTGTTTCATGAAAATAGCTAAAGGAAAAAGCCGTTGAAACATGTCAGACAAATAATGTAAGCACTGCTCAAACAATTTATTCAAATGGTAGTAAACATGGACTGTGCAATCATCCTGGGGATATTCAGAGCCTCATTGATATTTAAAAATGACGTTGCATGAAGCAATAAAAGGAGTTTTGTGAACAACTTTGTGGGGTTACCTTAAACATTCATCTTTAGCAGCATCTCAGAGCACCTTCATCCCCTGCATCTTTGGCACCTTCCTCTATAGGAAAAAGTTGTTGGAAAGCTCAAGGTGAGTAGGCTCAAACTGGTTAAGCAGGCATTCATATGAAATGATTATAAACTTTATTATGGTCAAATTTATGGCAACACTACTGTACTGGATTGTTAAGTGAAAAACCAACAGTGGCATGTAACTCAGAAATAAACTAGTAAGAATGCTTGTAGACTAATAACTGACCACTGTAACTTTCTCTCCGTTTCAGCATCTCACTGCACATATTTTACTGAACAACATGTCTCTTTTTTTCTGACAGCAAAATGATCAAGCAACAAAACGGAGATGCCATGGCAGAAACATCAGATGTACATGATGATTTGGACATCAACCATAAAAATTTACATGATCCCAACCCGCCAGTGGTGGTGGTGTGGAAAAATGTCGTATGGATGGCCTCGTTACATTCTGGAGCACTTTATGGACTTTTTCTGGTTCCTTCTGCATCAGTTTCAACCCTTATATGGAGTAAGTATTTATTACATACTGTAGCAGTCTTGGCATTACAGCATTTAGTTGTTTTTTTCCTCTCTGCCATTCCCTGCAGTCAGAAAACAGAATGTACTGTGGTCATTGCAAACTACAGTACATACAGTCTAAGGGGTCATACCTGCATGAATAATAGACAGTAAATCACCCTGGCCTTGTAATTTTCTTCAGACATTCATGCTTGATAGTCTCCAAATCTATTTTGTCCCTCTATCTAGCAAGAGCTCAAACCTGTGGCTGGCTATAAACTAATTGGCCTAGATGGAACACATGTATGTCCAAAATTAGAAATATGTGAAATTCAGTGGTAGTAACACAATCACTGCTCCCACAGACAGAATGCTCTGCACCAATCGGAAGCTATCTCAAATACTGGGTTGTCTCATCTACGATTCACAGATCCACATTCAACAGCTTTAGATCAACAAAAATGTGAGGGCAGACCTGCATGCTCCGACCCTTCCATCTCTGCACATACATAACTCTTCCTCCAACAGAGAGGACTGAGTGTAATGGAAAGATCACTGTGTCTCAGTGACTCTGCTCTCACAGGTGTAAAATGAATGTGTAGTGGTGACAGTTTTTCCTGAGATATCTGTCCTTTTCTCTTCTTTTTCTTCCAGCTGCAGTTTGCTACCTCCTAACTGCACTTGGTATAACTGCTGGAGCACACAGATTATGGAGCCATAGATCCTATAAAGCTACTTTTTCCCTGCGAGTCTTCCTTGCTCTCTGTAATTCCATGGCCTTTCAGGTAAAACTGAAGAAAATGGAAGAGTTCCACTGTATTCCTGTTTATTCCATGACAGTTGCTACCTTATCTTAAGTTATCTTATGCTTTACAATCATCACATGTACTTGTTACAACATTTAATACCAGAATTAAAGTGACAGTGGTACCATTTGACGTTGGTACCACTGTGTGTGGCTGATAACTTTGGCAAATTAACTTTGGATACGTCATTTAATCCTCTTTTCTGTTTGTCTCCATGTGTGCAGAATCATATATATGAATGGTCAAGGGACCACCGTGTCCATCACAAGCACTCTGAGACAAATGCAGACCCTCACAATGCCAAACGGGGTTTTTTCTTCTCCCATGTTGGTTGGGTGATGGTTCGTAAGCATCCCTGTGTGATTGAAAAAGGCCAAACAATAGACCTGTCAGACCTTAAGGCAGATAAAGTAGTTATGTTCCAAAAAAGGTGAGCAAACACTGGTCAGTTTGTCTTTTGTCTTTTACTGCTGTTGTCTTTGTTAAATGAGTAATCAGCTGCAGTCACTTGAGGCTATTAACTGAAACTTACTGGATTCACAAGTTTCGGTACTTTAATGAATACTTTAATAATTATCTCACAGTAGTTTTGTGTCCTGTGCAGCAAATTTGCATTAGCAAAATGTTTTTTTTTGGGAGGAACAAACTACTACAGGGACTATGATGGGACATTTTTTCATCTGCAAAATTTAATATTCCATTTGATGTTTCTTTATGTGTCAGAGAACATGCTCATAGTAAACATTTCTGGACAGCAGTTTTCATGTAAATACTCCTTTTAATGATGATGATTTTGATCAATACGAATACATAACTTCCATACGTATTGCTTTTCTCTCTCATTTAAAGTGTGTTGAGGGATTGTCACAGTCAAATGTTGTCATTTGTCATTTTGACTGGTTGTCAGTATCAAGAGGGTGGGTCTTATGTAATGTGAGCTGGCATTTAAAAAATCAATTTTAATTACTTTAATTACTAATTTATTTACTTTTTTTTGTTCTTTTATTTTAGGTACTATAGGCTGTCTGTGTTGATCCTTTGCTTTGTTGTGCCCACATTGGTGCCCTGGTATTTCTGGGGTGAATCCTTGGTTGTGGGATACTTTGTCCCTGGGCTCCTGAGATACATGTCATTCCTCAATGCTACCTGGCTGGTCAACAGTGCTGCACACATGTGGGGCAACAGGCCTTATGACAAGAATATTAACCCAGCTGAAAATACACTGGTTTCTTTTAGTACCGTAGGTAAAGAAAAAGCATGTTCACTTTTCACAAAAAAAAATAATTTAAAAAAGTGTGTTACTCTGTTGCAACCATTCATATCTTCATTCCAGTTATGTCAAACTTTTTCTTTTTGGTTTTCAGGGGAAGGCTTCCACAACTACCATCACACATTTCCCTTTGACTACGCTGCCAGTGAGTTTGGCTACAAGCTCAATCTTACCACTATGTTTATAGACTTCATGTGCTTCCTGGGTTTGGCCTCGGACCGCAAGAAAGTGTCAAAGGAGATGATCATTGCTCGTATGAAGCGAACAGGTGACTACAGCTACAGAAGTGGCTGAGTCACACAAGCTTTGAGCTTTGTAACTGATGCCAACGCGTAAAACCAAGACAGAATGTAGCAGCACGGTTAGCAGCTTTTTGGTGGTGGGGTGATAATCACAGTGCTTCTAATTATAAGTTAAACATCTTCTTAAGACTAATATCATATTTAAAGAGTTGTGGAACTATCCATAAACTGTGTGGATCTCTTTTAGGTTTTGAAGTTTCCTCGCTGACCGTTATCCACAGCTAACAACTTGACTACAAGCATGTATAAGCATAACTTTCTCTTTCTTTCTCACTGTCTCCAACTGTTCAGGTCAGGCTCTTAATCTATGTCTCTGTAGAGCATTAAGTTTTCTGGTGTAAATCAGTGTATACCTTGAGTAAAGAAGCAGCGTCAAACTTCATCCAACCTCTTTCAGGACCTCTTCCTCCAGACTGAACCAGACTTCTCATTCTTAATCTGAAAAGAGAGAATTATTTTTTCTTTCATTTTGGATTCACTTGAAATACACTCAGATTTTAGATTTCCATCTCTCTTGGGAAAGGCCAATAATACATGTGCAGGAGGAGTGTGTACCTTTTGTATTGCATGATATCATCGAAACATATATCAGGACTCTTGCCCAAATGCCTTGTGAGGCAGGCTCACTTGTTTAAAAAAATCAAAAGTGTGAGTGATGGTAATAAAAGGCTTGAATTTAGATAACAGTTGTGTGGTGACTATCTGTAAGGAACTCTTAAAATATGACGTATTACAATTTGAACTCTTATGTAAACAAACACGTATTTTGCTCTGAACAAGATCCAAACTTGCTATGATATCACTGATGATACTGTTGTAATATTGCAGCAGGTCCACCGGGGGTTAAGAATCTTTGAATGTTTTAAGCTTCTTCTTGCTTTATACCTCCCTCTCCTGTTTTTGGACATGTACTTGTTGAAATAAAGCCTTGCCTCCTGTCTGCATAACAGACAGGGCTACACCTCTAGCATATGCATTTAAAATACCAGCAAATATTGTTTGAAGATTCCTTGAGGACTCCTTGAGCAAAAGTCAAACAAAAAGAGAAAATCATTGCTCGAGTCATTAGTTTTTTGATATTAACCAACACATCTCTCCATTCAGTTTGAAGGATCAGTACCTTTGCTCCCTCTGCTGGAGAATCATTTCATGATAAGCCAAAGAAAAAGCTCAAGTTGTTCATCCAGATGTGGTGAAAGCCGGCCCACTACCAGTGTTGCTAAAACCTGCTTAAAGATTTGCTAGATGTTGGAAGATCACCTACTATTCACTCTGTAAAAATACATTCCACTGTTTAGCTAAAGCTAATATGACATTCCAGAATTCAGAGTTATACAAGTTAAGTGTGTATTTCCCATCTATCTTTTCCCATATGAAGTTCCCGTTCATATTTGTGTTGCAGTCCCTCTGCCACAGCTCAACATAGAAAGAGTGTTCAGGGAACTAACAATTAACAGTAATTTGGTAGTAAAAATATGTGTGGAAAAGGTTAGTGGATTTTATTCCCCACACACTTCCATTAAAATCAAATTAGAATCAGAATCAGAATCAGGAATACTTTGTTTATCCCTTGCGGGAAATTGTTGAGTTGCAGTGCTCCAATTCATATATACAATAAAAATAAATAAAATAAAATAAAATCATAACAAAATAATAATAAAATAATATAACCCCCAATCCTTAAAGATATAGAAATATTTTAAAAAAGTTAAGTGATCTGACAAACAAACAAACAAACAAAACAAAACAAAACAAAACAAAACAAAAAAAACCCACTAGTTTGTAGTTAGTCAACTTTTACAACCCATGTTAGACACTTTCACTGGAAAAACAGGTGATAAAAATGTAACGTGTGGAGACTTTAATACAGAAACCAGTTTGTAGGGAAGATAAAAAATGATGGGGCAATTGAAGAGTATATTGTGATTGTTGTTAGATTTGAATGATGGAAACCTATCCAAATACCTGGACATGTTGATGGGGGAGGAACGCGGAGAGGACACTCCGATACAGCAGGTGGCGGTAAACACCTATTACGATGGTTTGGGATATGCCAATACACACAAACAAGAATAACACTGGCTGCTCTCTTCAAAGGAGGGGAATTGTCTGTTCAAAAAGTCGCTTTGGTTGTCATTAGGCGTTTTTGAAAATTACTAATACCAATAACACATTTTTGAAAATTCGGGCAAGAGATCTAATAAGTTGCCATATCTAGCGATAAACTCGCTAAGTTGGCATCACTGTGGTCAAACTTGCAGCCTGACTGAGGAAGAAGATGCCAGCAGCAGAGGAATCATATGGTGGGTTTCAACGTGCATCACGCAGCGTTACACTGTTTTCGGTGGATTTTAATTTAACTAAAGAGCTGGATAAGCTGGGCTTTTCATGTAGCACCGTGAAACATCCAGGCAGCATATACTAACTTACTTGCTAGCGTTAGCTTAGTAGTAGCTAGCCGGGGGCGTGTCGTTGACTGTTTCCCTATAGATATGTGTTTCCCCATACCTTAACCAAAACACACCCATAACCCCAAAACGTCGTCTTCAGAGATGGTTAACCTGACCCTAACCCCTTCCAACTACCCCCTGCTACGCCTAAACACAACCTTAGTGCCTCTCATGTGTTGTCATGCACTTGGGTCACAGAGATAAGTTAACTCTATGATATAATTAAGCAGCGGTGTTTAAAAACACATACAGGGACATTTGTAAACCTAGCCTACCATTGTTTCAGAACCTCTTCCAACTGTCTGGATGAACAAATACTGCGTCTGCTGCACGATAAAGAAATTTAACCATACAGTCTACGTTATTAGCTCATTCCTCAAGTTGCTTCCGTGTTAAGGCCAATTTATACTTCTACGTTGAATCGAAGCCGTACCTATGGCGTAGGACCTGCGTAGCCGCACACCCTACGTCTGACGTCACGGCGACGCTGACCGTAACACCTGTGATTGGGCATCTTGGTCGGCACTTCTCGTACATGTGGGTGGCCGGCCAAGTTGACCTCATGGATTCATGGTCTTCCTGTCTGTCTCAGTCTGTTCAAAGACGGTAAATACAGTCTCCTCTGAGACATCACTCTAATTTCAGTAAAAGTAACTGTTGTTCAACAGTTATTAGCTCCAGCTCCCACACTGAGTACATGGAGAAACGCAACACTGTGCCACTAAAAACCTCACTGCCTGCTAGCCTTACCTATCCAGGTAGCTGGCGGGTTGTCACTAGTGTTTTGAATTGGAAAACAGGCACAAGATGTTGTACCCTCAACATTACTTTTATGCAATTTTTTTTCTTCAGATTAAAATAAAAATAATTACTCGTTGATTATATCTTGCTTTATCTGTTGGCCCTGCATGTAATCCTCTGACATTTCCCCTAAATTTCTGTGAAAAGGATATTGTAGTTGCAGCTGCTTGCTTTCTCTTGTAAAGAGAACAAGTTAGTATCATAGTTATCATAGTCAGACTCACATGACACATGACACCATCTTAAGACCAGTGATTATGGGTCCAGAAATGTATGGGAAACGCTGTGTTAAATGAATTGCTTCACTTCTGTTTTGCAGGCATCAACAAAATTGTGGAGAACATCTGTGGGCTTTCTCCGGATCTTTTAGCTGAAGCAGTGAGTATAGGTTATCTCAAGCTGTATATATCCTCATGCAGGCCAAAAATAAGGAAATTTTGTATTACAAATAGACAACTAAGCATACAGCACAGTCCCTGTATTGATTTTTTGTATTCAGTCCTAGTATTTGTTTGATTACCCCAGGCACACGTGCTTTATGCTTCATACATCCAGTTTTTAAAATTTGCTACAGGATGACGTTCATGTGGCGCAAATCTCTCTGTGTGATAAACAACTGGATGTTAAATACAATGTAATAGAATTCATTGTAGGGCTGTTAGCAGCCACACTCTGCACAAGTCGCACAGGATGTGGTGTTGTTGCCATAGAGGTTATACTGTAGTTCTGATAACTAATCTTATAATCTCCACAGTGTCAGCACATTCTGACTTATCTTCAAGGGCACGCTAGAGGAGTAGATTCAGCTGAAATTTCTGATGTGAGTCAGTATTTCCTTAGAATTTTTTTTAACATATAGTAACCCATCTTTCCAAGTTCCTCTTTCATTACTTGTTTTTTTTATTGTTATTGTTCTTCTGGGCAGAGATTTCAGAGAGCTCGAGTCACGCTTGACCATGAAGCCCTGCAGAACCTTATCAGATTTCTTTTGTTAACATTCAGGTATTTTTCATCCTTTTTATCTTTCTGTGATTGCAGTTAATTTGTTTGATAATTGGTGGACATACCTTCTCTCATGTTGCATCCATTTATTTCTTATTTAGCCTGTCAAAAGGCTAACTCATACATAAAGAAGCACATAGTTGTACTGTTAAGGTGTAATAGGCAACATTTGTATGGCCAGGTCAGCTGGTAAGGACAACCTCACTGGAGATGACCTCGTGTCAAGACTGGAAAAGGGCAGTAACAAATGGTCCAAAGCTGCCCTTCAGGTGTTGCACAAGTTGTGGAGTGAACATGGTGCATCAGTTCATGCTCAGCAGGAGGTCCAGGCCTCGCTCAGCATCGGCCAGGTATGCCCACATTTAATGCACTTAAACAGTCCCTCATTTTCAAATATTTTCTGATGACCTCAACACAGAAGTTGTTTTGTTTCAAGCCCTGTTTGTTTTGCTCTGTCTAGTTAGCAGATGTGCAGTGGAAGCTGGGCATGGCAGTGAGCTCCGATACCTGCCGATCTCTCAACTCACCATATGTGTGTCTGCTGCTGAAGATCATTGAGCCATCTGGACATATTTGTCAGAAGTCTTTTGAGATGACCATTCCACAGTTCCAGGTCTGTATTTATTGATGTTACTGTAGTGTTGTTGGTATAATTTTATACTGGCTTGATTTTGAGTTTCTGTTCTTGTCCTCAGAACTTTCACAAGCAATTCAAGGAAATGGCAGCTGTTATGGAGACTGTATGATGGCAGCAAGCACAACCAAGTGCCTGTCGCAGCGTCACCCCAGTTGACATATAATCCATGGAAGAACAGCTCGACACAGATGTTTGTCTGATGGCTTTCTCAAAATGTGGATATGAATTATTGCAAATGTCAATTCTAATTTTTGCACTCCATTTTTCCACAGATTGCTGAAGGTTGTGAATGATTTACTCTTAGGACCTCCAGCTGTTAGAATAGCTGAAGATGCCTGCTGTCACTTTGAATTCCAAAATCTCAGTGTTCTGTCTCCCATTAACTTATCCACATACCGTGAATTTAATTGTAGGCCCTTACTAATATTCAAATTTGTTCATTTATTACAGAATGTCAAACATTGATGTGGTTTATGTTAATTGCAGTTTTTCCCTGGATTTGTACTCATAATACATTTCCACAGTGAAAACAACCATTGCTAATATTACAGTTTTTTTAATCAAGGGTAAGATATTGGGATTAGCCCATTATACATACAACACCTTGTAAACTACATACTTTCAGATAGTGCTTAAAATTTCATCTGCTTGGCAGTGCAGTTGTTAGTCTGAAAAGCTTGTAAAGTAAAATGGTCCATGTGATATGAATGCTTTTGCTGTCTGTGTTTTCCATGGTATTGCTGAAATGCTTGCTGTGTTTCTGAGTTGGCCTTTGCCTTTTCTTTTGATCCATCCTCACTTAGATGTGATGCAACAGTGAAGCAATAAATTATTATTAAATGTAAACCTTCGTTGCATGGTTGCCTGATCACAACTTCACATCTCAGAGTAAAAACAGTTACATGCTAAATCAATTGAATCTGTAAATTAGTGTCACTATCTGACTACTAGTACTCACAGAGAAATAGGAGATAGACAGAGGGTATATAGTAAATTGAGGGATGCTTTCATCCAGTGTGCAGATTATGTACAACACTGTAAACAGTTAAGTTAGTATGGCCAAGTGTTCGTCCATTCGATGGCCTGTCCTGTAATATAAACAGCTACAATAAAATGTGATCCTCATCACTAGTGTGGGGTTTTGGTAGGTTGCAGAGTTCTTGTGGCTTCTGCCTCTGTGATGAGGTTATATATGGCAAAGCTACTATTTTTGGAATAGGTGGATTTATGGCATTTGGTAGATGGAGCTCCTGTAGTGCATGAAGCATATCAGCTGTGCTTACAACTGTCCAAAACTACGATTCAGCCCAGCCTGTGTGTGAACTGCCACAGTGAAGTATTGCATATGATCACTGTGCTGCCAAGATAATGCATAGTGTTCACGACCCTTGCTGGTGTTGCCTGGTGAGCGGAGGGTGGTGGTAGACCAACGGTTGTATGGACCCGGGGGGGGGGGCGCACACTTTCCACACTACCATGGAAGAGGCTTTCCAGTTATCATGTACTGTTGAGAAAGGTGGAGCCTCCGTCCTGTCACGTTTCACACAGCGGCTCTGCCCTGCCCACTCTTCCAGCACATGGGATGGATGGGCGGGTCGTCAGCGCGCAAAGCCGCTCCGCCTCCAAAGGCGTTGTGGAAGAAAGGATCACAGCACTAAAAAAAAAAAAAGAAAAAAAAAAAAAAGGAGGCGACAAAACAAGCATCAATGTATATATTTTACAGACGCGCTGGGAGAGAAATGTGCGTCCGTGCCAGCTGAGCTCGCTCATATGTAGCAGGATTTTAGGGCTGGGACTGTGTAAAACGCGCCGCCCCGTGATGCGCTCAGGAGCAACGTCAAAGAAATCAGATTTCTCTGGGCGACTTGTGTTTACACAGGAGCCATCCAAAGCCACGTTTTAGCAAGCAAGCTTGGCTGGGACAGTACACTACAGGACTGTTTAGCGTTTGACTCACTGCCCATGCAAACAGTGGAGGAACCGAGCAGGCAAGCAAACTACAAATACATCACCATATAAGTAAATTTACTTGAAATCCGTGAGGGGAAAACTGTCCATCGGAGGGGATTTTTTTTTTTTTTTGGAGAGATTTTGGATAACATGGAGTGTTGCAGCTGATCGACAGGGTGAGCACATGTTGTGCACGTAGCTAATCGCTTCGTTGTGTCAACTTTCACAGTGGATGTGGACATGGAAACTGCTGCAAACTAACCACAACTACGCCTGGCTTTGGCTGCAGGGAATGGTGCATCGGTATTATTTTTTAAAGTAGTCTTTAGTCCCGCAAGCCGAGAGTCTTCTCAGGGGGGACGGGGGGGGGAGGGGGGGTCGACATGGATAGCCAGGATGAGAAGGAGAACAGCCCTCCGAAGTCAGACAGGAGGTTCGCCCTGAGTTACATCGGCTGGTCGTCGCTGGACAGGCGGACCACCCTACCCATGCTGCCGTGGCTGGTGGCTGAGATCCGCAGGAGGGGCGAGAGAGGCGACTGCGGCCCCGTGGTGCAGCCGAGAGAAGTTCAGCTGGTCCTCAACCCCCCCTTCGTCCGGTGTGTCCCCTCCAGCAGCAACAACTCCTCTGTTTTCATATTCGAGCACAAAGCGCAGCTCATCTCTCGCTTCATTCACAACAGCAATGACCTCACCTACTTTGCCTATCTCCTGCGGGGCCAGCCTGACAACCCCGAGTCCGAGATGTCCTGTCACGTCTTTAAGGCCTGCGACCCCAACCAGGTAGGCCTGCTCAAGTGCCAAAAATAACCTTCTAACATGACACAACCAGTTGTGCCAGGAGAAATAAGGGAATGCAACTCCTGCCAAGGACAATAGACTGAGAAAATAAGGGTACCAGTAGTGTAATCCACTCTTCTGGATTATTATAATAGTGAGGTTTAAATGATCCTTCACACACTGAATTTCCAGTTTGAACAGCATCAATTCCAGAGGTTTTTATTGTTAAAAGTTTTATGAATCTACATGATGTCAAGACTTACAGTGGGACCCGACCATCTACATTTCACAATGAGCTGAATCTTGCTTTAAGTGCAAACACAAAACAAAGGAGTTTCCTGCAAAGCCCAAGGTGAAACCTCCTCTGGGCAACAACTATATCATTTAATCTCAGACACACACACACACACACACACACACACACACACACACACACACAGTAGATTAGTCAATAGTCCAAACATGTTTGCTCTGGTATTAAGTATTTAGGCCACCGGTCAGTGAGGATGATAAACTGAGCACCCTGGATTTTTGGCAAAGTTAATCCATCTTTGTGCTTTCCTCTTTAGGGGATCAGACATCTCTCTGGTGCCTATGGCGTGATAACAACAACTGAGCAGGGACAATATTGAGTCAGCACATTTACATGCTGATCAGCATGCCAGTCTTGAGTAATAAACCGAAATGTGGTAAACAGTCAAGCAAAATCAGGAACGTGGGAGTCAGTGTTTGAAAATCAATGTGCAGTCATGTTTTTTTGGTCTTTGCTTGAGATGCACTTTAGGTTGGACTGTATGTGTCAAACACTGCGCTCAAGAGCTCACCCCAGTGGCGCTGGTGTGTGTGACCGAGTGTTTGCTTGCGTGCTTACGTGTGAGTGAGAGTTTGTGGTAGTGAACTAGATAAAGTGCTTGATACATATTTTCTTCTGTTTATATTTGACCCGTGTGGTTTCGGGTTGTGCCAACATGATTCTTAACCATCTGTAACATGGGCTGAAGTGTTACACTTGTTCATGTTATTCTAGTTTCCGCAGTGAACCAGGAAACCTTCACTAATGTTCACAAACAGATATCATGTGTTATGCACACGTTTTGCATCAATCTCAAATATGCCTGCGTTATATCATGTTTCCTGTGGTATGTGCAGGGCCTGAGCAGGCTGTTTGTCTTCGAGTCAAAACTGAGAGTAGAAGAGGCGACAAGTTCTCGAGGCAGGCGCACTTTGGAGGTGGCTGGCCTCCCTACTTGGATCCCAGTGTTTGCAGCAGTCAGAAAGGCATCTTGAACATAGCCTACCTCATTCAGCATTATTACGCAACGAAAACTGGTTTGGCAGCCAGCGAGCTAGGAACATGTGCAAGGTGGACCATGTGGAATGCATGGGTTATTCTAGCAGTACACTGCTGCCATGCACAACACCCCGCTGCAGTCACTGTTAATGATTTTATTATTTGCCAGGTATTTTCTGTTTACAATACAGGCCCTCTCATTGTGCTACAGTAGATTTTCTATTCATCCAGACTGAATTTGAAGATGTGATAAATTATTGCTTTATTTTTGGGTGACAGACATGTTTTCACATCTATTCTTAGCTGTGGACATGACAAGAGTGCACTGTGCAAAGCCTAGGGAAGGACCACTGGCATTTATCAATATGATGTGAAAGGTTAAACTGAGATGACACACATGATGTCTTGAAGAGCAGAGAGGTTTAGTCGGCTCAAATACAGTTTATTAGATTTTGTATGCATGGAAATAAGTGAGTTTAATTTGAAGACAAAGAAACAAAGCAAAGTCTATATGCAAACATGGAATGTGTGTTCCTTTGTTTGAAAAGTTGGGCACTGCAAATCAAGTCTGACTTCCTCAACTTGAAATACAGCTTCAGTGCTCGTATAAAGCTGTAACTGGATAAGGTGTAGCCATCTCTGGACTTTTTGATTGGCTATAACAACAGGTCATCCATAATGCCGCTGAGTTAAACAAACACTGTCATTCAGAGTTTAATTCTAACCTTTTACATGGCTTGGAGTTTTAGATACTCATTTACATCCTCAGTTAGACTCTCTTGGCAGCAGGCACAAATTTAGCAACTCCATTGGGTATTTATCAAATCCAGCAATAGACAGATCCTGCACATCGTAGCCTGTGTGTTTTCCACCTTTGCTCTGAGTTGGAACTGGACCACAGTGGAGTCTCTCACAGGGTGACCCCCTGCTGACTCGTGAGCGAGGTTCATCCCTCAGTGGCATGTAGTGACAGCGGGATACACTCATGAGCCAGGACAGAGCAAGAGTGATGTACTTTGAAAGACAAGATCAGCCATTATTGTCTACCCACCAACTTTACACTAGTTCTCAACACAAAAACCCAACATGACTTTTTTTTCCCATTCTCTGCTGTTGCATGGTGTTGATAAGCTTGTTCTTTGTCACACCTGTGCTAACATGTGTTAGCCAGGGCATGTGATGTCGCCCAGTCACTATCTGTTAACATGATCTCATTTCTTACTAAACAAGACACAAAAGCCCATAGATACTCATCTGGTTGTCATGATAGATTCAGACAAAGTGCTGGTGTCCTTTACAGTGAATGTAATATTGTTTCATGTCACATCCAAGCAAGGATATGATATCTATGCCTGAAATTACAATATTTCCTGCATTTACCTCCATATGATCACGAAACCCTATTCCAGCCAACCATATCCATTATTTGCAGTTAATTCAGCTTATAACTCAAGGTTAATGATCTTCCTCTAACATTGTGTTGTAATAACATAATCCAGACGCACCATGGATGCAAATCCGAAGTAAAGGAAATGCTTTGTTTCACTGATGTCTTGACGCTTTGATTTCCAGTCATGACATGAGCTCCTCCCGCCCCATGTTAAGGTGACATAAGAGCCTTTGTCTTTCCGTGTTTGCAGTTGGGACATAAACTTTGCTAAACCGAGCCACTCAGTTTGCCCTCAAGCACATGGAAAAGCACTGGGAGGACGTCATATGACGGGGCATCAAAAAGTTCATGGAAAAAAGACAGTTGGCAAAAACGGTTTAAGTTATGATGCTTATTTTTGCGTTGCAACATGCATTTAAGGGTTCATGTTAGAACATGTTATGACACATTAGTACGAGAACAAAGAGGTGCACTGGGATCAAAATCCCTGCATGTGATTTTTAGCCATGTACTTTTTCCACAAACGTTTTGAAGCCCCCTCGTACAATGGTTGTATACAAACGTGGCAACAGTGAGGTGCCTTGAAAAATCAATCCGTTGGAGAGCTCCAGGCACATAAGGACAGTTGTGTGTACTAAAGCAACAGTAATTTATCTGGGTTTACCATTGAACTGATTTTTTTCAGTTGCTTATATTTCATATTTTCTGGTTCAATTTTTCTTTTTTTTCTCTGTTTAGCTTGTTGATCAGTTGAAATTTGACATTTGAAGTTTGCACGAATGAGGTTCAGCTGAGTTTTTTGTCTTGTTATTTATATTAAGATCACTTATAACTTAAAAAGTGTGTTATCTTTTAATGCTTCTGGTCTGACATGCAGACTTATCTGTTTTCATCCTTATCTTGTATTGACGCAATGATAACCTGGGTGTCTCTAAAAGAAGTCTAATTAGGCCTAATCGCAGATGCTGTGCAGCCAGTGTGTTGGGTCCTCATTATTTCCCTGTGGTTTGGCTTAATGGTGTTGATAAGGGCAACAGAACTACTTGCTAGCTACTGTTTGATCAGATACCATTGGGGCCTATTGTAGGGAGGTTTGACATTACATGGGCCATGCACTGAGAGTGCTCGGGACTCTACCAGCTCAGAGAGGACAATCCTCGTGTTTGTTTTCTCCTAAGCTCTAAAGCTGTGCTTGGCTGCTAGTGTTTATGTAGACAAGCTTAGGATCACAAGCAGCGTCAGTGATATTATTTTATAAAGCCAGGCAATGATAGGTGAAAATATAAGATGTAAAAAAAAAAAAAAACAGCACAAAGAGCCGTTGGAGTGGGAGTATATGTTTGAATAGGTTTCCAATGAAAAACACATGGCTTTATTCCCACACAGCGCTCTGCCTGTCTGTGCCTGTCTCCATCCAAGGAGTGAGCACCTTTTCTGGCTCTGTATTGGGTAGACTACAAATAATTAATCAGATTCGTGCTGTGGCGTCATCTTACTCATGTATAATCCAGCAGTTCCTTTAAATGTTAAGATGTGTGCTGTCATTTTTTTTCCTCTGCGAAAAAGTGGGGACACAGGCCTAATTGTGTGACAGACCAGACAGTGCAACTGTGATTCTCTACCACCAAGGGCTCTGAATTACCCTGACCTTGTTGTGTCAACACTGGCTTTTGCTAATGCACAACTCCCCTTTACTCCACAAAGGTACTGGTTTTTCCACACGTTTCGGGTTATTTTGTGCCTAAATTTATGTGCAGACATTAGTTTTGACAGCTTGAAGTTTGCCATATCTTAAAAGGCAAGTCTGCAAGGATTTCTGATAAAATAAGACAGGTCAGAGTTTTGTTCAAGTGAGAAGAAGGCTTGAGTATGTATGACCAACAACCCCACCACCCCCACCACTTGCCCTCCTCCTCATCTCAGTCCAGTCCTCTGTCACCAGCCACGCACGGCTCAGCCCTTGGAAAGGCAGGCACTTGGAAAATGGGACTTTAAAATAGCTCAAGTAGCCTCTGCAACAATATGGCAGACAAGCATTTCATCTCTGTGCCTCAAAAATGAACTAGCTACTATAAGCAGCATACAATAGTCAGGATGTTGTATTTTTTTAACAATCGTTCCTTTCCTGTTTGTCTGCCCCTCTCGCTTCTGTGCTGCTCTGGTAACACCTCTGAAGTATTTTGTTACATAACATCCCTCCCTAGTCTACATTATGAATATATTTACTCAACAGTCAGTATGCAGGTCTTATCAGATAAGATAGGAGATGTGTGCAGTGTGCGGAGCCACTGTTTGTTTTAGCTCTCATTGTTGTCTTAAACATAGTATTGGGCCGACCTTGGCTGTGGCCCTGTGGTCCTAGGCACTCTCGCTTTTTAGGGAAGACGCCTGCCAAAATTTTAGTGCAGCGACAATTCAGCGCCCTCCGAATTCAGAACTTTGAGTTGTGAATGTGTCTCATGACTGAAGCATGGACTGCCTTCACATTCTCAAGTATTGCTTAAGAATTCGGTTAGACTTATGTTTTCAGTCTTGACTTGTATGGGTTGTTTTGTTTTGTTTTTTTGTTTTTTCATGGCTGTGAGTTACCAGAAGCAGATTTCCTGCTTTGATGGAGCTGGATATTCCTGCAGGTGTTGAACAAGGTGCAAATGCCTGACATTGTGGAGCAGAAACAGGCTTAGTGACCTTCAAGTCTCTGATTTCTTTCAGCCCTCTGTTTTGTCTTCTGTCCCATAGAGCATGGGTGTTCCCTTGGCTGCTTGCCTAGTCCTGACTCCGTTGTGGTGTTTAGTCTGTCTGTTGTTGACTAGCTTGCATTAGTTCAAATGTTAGGCTCATTTTTTTCAGCTGTGAATTGGAAATGCCATATAAACATAGTTTTCTTGTTTTGCGTTGACTTCTGTTTGTGCAGTGTATTTTATATCAAAAGGATCTTCCACTATAGAGGTCATTTTACTAATATGGTTATTGCTATCGATATTAATGAGTCTCAGTTGTGAGTTATGAGATTCTCATGTTACTGGTATGTCACTGGTATGATGAGCTGTAATCTCTCCTGGCATTTGGTTCCACTTCCCTTCCTCTTTTGTCATGATTTTCCTTGGTAATGTTTTCCTATTCATCATATCCCTTTGCTCCTCTTGCCTTTCTTGCAGGTCCCTGAGGTGATCAGCAGTATTCGCCAAGTGTCCAAATCAGCTCTAAAGGAAGACGCCAAGCCCAAGCAGGAAGCTGAAGAGGCCTTCTACAACTCTCAGAAGTTTGAAGTGCTTTACTGTGGCAAGGTAGAAATCTATGCGTGCGCCTCAGAAATATGGCGTGTTTTCATCTAACAAGGTCATTGAATGAATGTGGTTGAAAAAAATTCCAGGTGATGGTTGGACACAAGAAGGCTCCGTCCACACTCATCGATGATTGCATTGATAAGTTCCGTCAGCATGAGGTCGAACGCAAGCGCCTGCGGCTGCTCAACGGTCAGCGAGGGTCCACGGACAGTGCCCCAGTGGAGTTCCTCATGGGGGGAGAAGGAGACCCGCTCTCCTCTGTTCTGAGTGAGAGTATGGAAGATCCAGAAGTTCCTGGAGTGGCGGACATGACCGGAGGTGGAGGTAAAGGCCTCATGCAAATTAAGGATTAGGGAAAAGTTGTTTTATTGAAATGATGCTTATGAGCACAATATCAAAAGGCCAAAGCTGAATCAGCAGGTAGCTGTAGTCAGATTTTAACGACACACAGTTGTTCGCTCTTGAAGCTTCAAACTCCTTAGTTACTGTTGCTATGCTTGTCAAGCTACGCAATTTACAGTTATTACAGCGGCAGACTAACCACTAGTATTCTTTCATTTTATACACAGATGGACACAATCAGGCTTATCGTTTCTAGCTGGTTAATTATTATATGGAAAAATGTTCTGATGATAATATAATCAAAGTAGATCACGATGGCCCCCTATATGAATAAGGGTAATGCTTACAATTTTAAAAGTAAGACCAAAAGTAAAATAAAAATATATCTCAATATGGGCCAGCAACATTAATCTAAATAAATACTTGAGTGTATATGTGTCTGATACACAGGTAAAGGCCTCCCCAGCAGTGCCAGTCAAAGCAGCCTGCGAGGAGGAGCATTCCCTGAGTGCATCCTGGAAGACTCTGGATTTGAGGAGCCTCAGGAGTTTCGTACCCGCTGCAGTAGCCTGGCGGGGAGTCTGCAAAGGAAGCCAGGGGAAGGCGTCATCATGGGTCCCACTCGCCGCAGACATTCTAGTGCACCAAACCACGTTCAGCCGTCCGATGCGGACAAGAACCGCACCATGCTCTTCCAGGTATTGGAAGTTTAATAAGCAGCAGTGCAATTCATTTTCAATGAAAAGTAGCGACGTGCTGTGCTTTGTTGATGTCTTGGTTTTCAGAATGTGCTCAGAGCTACCTTATCTCTGAGTCCAGCTGACTTTAGGACTCTCAGTCCGTTGACACTGAAGATTTATCATCACAGCAATGTTATCTCATTAAAGCCCATGGATAAGTATGCTCTCAAGTGCCTTGCCTGGACCAGGGGATCTATTTTATTGAATTACAACCATTTCAGTGAACTAAAAGGAATGAGTAGCATGTGTGATTGTGGAATAGATGGGCAACATAGAGTTTACAGTTGAACTAAGTCTTAAGAATGTTTTATTCTCTTGTTAAGTTTATAGACAGAACCCTAAATATACACATTTTTCAAAGATATGGATATGTTTTTTTTTTCACACTACTGCCAAGTCATAATTTGTCTTGAAGAACTTGATCCCGTCTGTCACACCAGAAAACGCTTGCGAGCCTTAGCTGGCTGTTTGTCGCTGACACCCTCCCTGCGTTTGGTTTAGACCCTGAGCTTCTCTTTTACTACAGATCATTTTTATGTGCTCGTAGCTGGCAGTTGTAATGTATAGACCACCTCAGCCCGTGTTACTGCCTCAGTTTAAGAGGCTCTAACTCCCAAGTAGAATTTGTGAGTGCAGCGCTGCCCCTATGAAATTGTAAGGCCCTCATGCTTTACGAAAAGCATTCAGGCTGCAGCGTGAGCCAGCTGCCATTCCTCAAACACCATGCCCATTTCCTCATGAAGCTAATTTTAAAAACTAGAGCACAACGCTCAATATGATACTCTACATTAGCAGTCAATTATGGGAAAAATCGTTGGTGCAGACTTGTTGACCCTGATTTTGAGTGTGTTTATGTCTGTCATTGAACCGGTCTCAGAATAGTCATAGTTCCTGTCATGAGATACTTGGCACGGTTATCCTCTTTGCCGTAAGTTATATCCATGATCTACAAACAGTATGGTGATATTATAGTTTTGTGTGAGCCCTTTATGTGTCTGTATGTGTTCTTGCGTCTGACCAAAATGTGCTTTTTTTTGTTTCACAGGTGGGGCGTTTTGAAGTAAACCTCATAAGTCCAGACAGTAAAACAGTGGTGCTGGAGAAGAACTTCAAAGATATCTCATCCTGCTGTCAGGTTGGTTTAATTTTATTTCCTGTAGTCACATTAAAAGCCTCTCTCTTGTGTCTCCGCTGCAGTCAGACTGCTCAGACTAATTTTATGCCTTTCTGCTCTAGACATCTAATGCATCACTGCCTGCCTTTACAGTACAGCAGGCTTTTTATGTCCAATACTTAAATTTGATGGCAGGCTGCATCTTTATCAGTAATGTAGAAATATGTTCCTTTTTTACTGCCTGATGCAATCCCTTTATCTCTTTAAATCTTGCATAAAGATAATGTAGTCTAGTGTGAGCAAAGTGGTCATTGTACTAATTGAATGGAAAATGGAAATGGAGAATGTTGTAATGTATTAGTGACATGTGCTGCTCTTAGTTGCAGTTTTGTCATCTGTATTACTGAACTGAATACAAAGGTACAAATGTATGGCTTTCCCTTGCTGAGATTTACTCTGGTTTCTTGCTCGTCTTGACTTTGACACAGGGTATCAAGCAAACTGACCATTTTGGATTCATCTGTCGGGACCAGTCAGAGTCTGGTCCCAGTCTGTATGTTTGCTACGTTTTCCAGTGTGCCAGTGAGTCCCTGGTGAGTCACACAGAAAGATGGAAATGAGAATTACCTCAGTGTTTTCTCTTAACCTAATATTTTTATTTGAATCTATACTAAAATCCCTGTGTTGTCCCTGTCCTCCTCGCGTTTGACTGCATGTGTCAGGTAGATGAGGTGATGCTGACCCTGAAACAGGCCTTCACTACAGCAGCAGCCTTACAAAGCAACAAAACCCTGATCCAGCTGTGTGAAGCCTGCCCCATGCATGACCTGCACAAGCTCTGTGAGCGGATTGAAGGTAAGCCTCGTGAACTCAGTCGCACGCCCAGCGCTTCTCTCTGGCCTGACTCATGAATATATTGATACATGGTCTGTTTCTCCATAGTTAAAGCATGGTAAAAGAGCATTCTTATTTCCTCTCGCGTTTCTAGGTCTCTACCCACCCAGAGCAAAGCTAGCCATCCAAAAATATCTCTCCCAGCTGACTGACAATGAGCAGGCTGAGATTTTTGAGCGAGTTCAGGTAAAGGTTTGGCTCTGCTTTAGAGAAAGCGCACATTTTGCCTGAAAAACTAGTGACACATTAACAGTTTTTTTGGTAATTGATTGTTGTATCTGCTTCAAAGCACTTTTTTCCCATCTTGGGTTTTTGAGTGTTTGTGTGTCCATGTTTGCAGAGATTGAAGCCTGGGTCAGACCAAGAAGAGAATGAGCTGGTGATTCTCCATCTGAGACAGCTTTGTGAAACCAAACAAAAGTCCCACCTTCACATTGGAGAAGCCCCTCAGGTAAACACTTTTCCTGTATGGGAAATACATTCCCATATCACAAGAGCAGAGATGAACCATCCACGGATTCTCAGATTCTCAGTTGTAGACTGATCTGAGGTTTTAATTTAACTTTACCAAAGAGCTGAAGAAATAGCATTTTCACTAAAATGTCTTCAAAATTAAATGGTACAGCCTGAATGTCTGAAAGGTTTCTAAGGGTCTTTAGCATCCTTAAAACTTGAGAAGTCAATTCAGGCATCAAATGCTTCTGAAAAGATTTTATGCAGAATAGCAAAGGATTTAATATGTCTGAGCTGTCAAGATCTCTCCTCCTTACAAGGACTTTTGTTTTTTTAGCCAGGTCACTGTATTGCAGAACTGGTGTCAGGCAAGTAAACTGGAAATGAATGCGTTCAAAACAAAAGAACTTTTAATACAAACAAAACCAAGGGGAATCCGTAGCATCCTCCTTGTCATACTCAATAACCAGCCTGTAGAAGAGGTAGAAGCGAGCTAACCAAACAGTTGTTTTTAATTAGCAAGCTTAGGAGCTTTGGTGTTAGCCAACACATACTCAAAATGGCATACAGGAGTCTGGGTGAAAGTATCTTATCAGTTAACACAACAGCTTGGTATAGCAACTTGAGTGCAAAGAGCAAAAACAAGCTCCCCAAAATTGTCCAAATTGCAGAGAAGGTGATTGGCAAGTCACAAAAACAACAGTATACTTGACCGTGCTGTACGCAGAAGGCTAAACACATAATTACAGATACTTCACACCCACTGCACTCAGAGTTTGAGCGGCTCCCATCTGGCTGTCGATTAAGGGGCCTCAAGAGCCAGCCGGAACATATGAAAGGAGTCTTTTTACCTTATGCCATACCGGCCCTGAACACAGAATGACTGATTGTTGTTTTATAAGACCTGCTTCTGATATTGCTGCTATCAGCACTATGTATCTTGTATATCCTGGATGTTTCTTAAGGGTGTGTGTGTGTTATGTATGGCGTATGTAAATCTGTAATTCATTATTGCGTTTTGAGAGAAGCCAAAGACAAATCTCCACAAAAAAAAGTCAATCTTATCTTATCATCTTATCTTATCTCAGAATATTTAGTTCCCTGTCGTGTCTGCTCATTTTACAGCTTTGTTTCTGTTATAAATGTTAAGTTCAACACCTCCCTGTCTTGAATGAATAATATTCCTGGAAGAGATCCAAGCTGGTTATCAATTTAAATCACTGTTACATTCCATAAGTTGGAAAAGGGAACAAACGTGACATTTAAAGTATGAAAGCGTGGTTGATTATTACTTCTGCATGATCTAGCCTAGGGGGTTGTTACGTTAAATATTATCATTTGAATGGCAGATCTCCAACAACAGCTCCACTATTACTGAAACAACCAGCAGCTGTAGGCTTTCCCTCGCGGCCTCGGCCATGTGGTCTGTTACTATACAGCTACACTAAGTTTGCGTACTTACTAGTCAACAGAGTCGCGTTTTATTTATTATTTCTGTGCTGATTTTTCTTTCTGTCCTTTGTTGTCGTCCCGCAGAATGCAGCAAACAGCTCAGCAGCAGGAGACGGCTCAGCCACCAGCAGTCGCTTCAAACTTGATATTCTCAAGAATAAAGCACGCACCTCCCTCACCAGCTCTCTAGAGAACATCTTTGCAAGGGTGGGTCTGAGAACAGAGGGTCTTTTTTTTTTTTTTTTTTTTTAAACATTTCCATTTCTGTCCCCACGTTTTATCTTTATTTAATTTTCTGGCTGTTCCACCATTTCTCTCTCTCCCTTATCCCTGTCTCTTACTTCTTCACCCCAGACAGAATATAGTCACTGTGCTTTGTGCCCATGTGTGTCTTCCCGCTCAGCCTTTGTACCAGTTGCTGCTTCTGTGTCACTGTCATTCAGGGGATTTGGATTGACCCATATCTGCCAGTGAGACAGCAGAATAATTCCTTGGTAGAAGGATCCAGGCAATCTGAAACCTCTACTGCCATCTGTTATCGTCTCAGAGACTAATCTCAACACTGTTCATGTTATCAAGTCTTGAAATATGTGTCCTTTTTATTCCTTGGCATTCAAGATTTTCTCATCTTATCGCTAGTCAGTCTCTTACTGCTGCCCTGACAATACCAACAATTCTTTTTTGTTAAGAACAGGAACAGGAAAAGAAGAGGTTGTGTAAAAATGTTTTTAATGATTTATGTTATTTGCTATTTTGTATTTCCAGAACTTGTTTCATGTTGTGTAATCACCTCTTGTCACCAGGGAGCCAGCCGAATGCGGGGCCGTTTGGGAAGCATGGGAAGCATTGGCAGTTTTGAGAGAGTAAGTGTCCTTAAGGAGGGAGAATTTCCAGGACCTCACTCAGGGGGGACTCTGGGAATTCTCACTTTTTACCCAGTGGCTTTAAAAAGCATGTGATGTTCCAACGAAGTCCTCAGGAAAGGAGGATAAGCATGTTTTCACTTTCATCAATGTCAGCGGACGGAGGCTGCCAACAGTGCTCTTCTCACATGGATACATGATTCTGCACCACATTGTTCCCACATAGCTTCGTGATTGAGGCAGCATTGGCCAAAAGACAGAATTGTGCAGCAGGGAGTGTGTTTACAGAACTGTCTGTGAACCACTTTGGGTCATTGGCTCCACTGTGTCACATGTGTGTAGAATGTGGAGTGAAGGTGTGGTGTAGTCCCTCTGACTCCCCATCAGTCACGATGGAGTACTCCACTGATTTAGCATTGCACCTTATCAGTCTCTCTATGGAGAATCAGAGATATGGTCTTTTTTTCATTTCCAAACTTGTTGCCCGCATTACCTACAGTGCAACACTATCTCTGGCAGTTTGGTCAGTAATTCAGTTGTAAGGCTAGTAGCGGCTAAAGTAGCCTTGAATTGGTAGCCTCAAGCAGAGATGAGGTGCACGCTACAGAGGTCTGATAAACCCACTTGTTTCTAACTCCACATCCTCATATTTTTCATTTTCAAACTTTCATTTTCAGTCCCAACTGACGCGATTGATCAGATTTCACGCTGCTCCCTCTGAAGCTATAAAAGACTTTACATATTTGTTTTTCACATATGTACTGAGTACTCTCCAAGATCTCTAAACAGACTTTGATGTGTGAAATTAGAGGAATTCCTATATGTATGCTATATGTAAGTGTTTGCTATTGCTACACAGCCAGCGTTATGTAACGCGTTGCTCATGATGTTTAACCCACAGAGACATGAAATAGACCCTCCCAGCTGTCATATGACTTTGACTATGCCTTTTGTATTAGTCAGATCATGTTTTGTCAGATTCAGTGGAAGTATGAACCACTGAGTGGGAGAAATAGTTCACATCAGCCTTCAAGCGGCTCCACCAAGTGAGGGAGGGGGTTATTAAGCTGCTATATCTCTTACTTTCACCAAATCCACCAAGACTGGGTGTTGCAGATTTCCAAAAAAAAAATCAAATCAATCCATCATAGTCAAAGTGATGCACACAACCCTTGCTGTGAAGTACAAAAAATTTTGTCAATTTCATGAGCTACTTTTGTATCTTGAATTAATTCATCATTTAATTATTATTTACATGGAGAATCAGGTGTTTTCACTTTCAAGGCTCACCTGTGCCCCTCCCTCCCCCCCTTTTTTGTATCAGAAGAAAGTTGTTTGCCTTGTAATGAAGTGAGCCAGTAGTCATCAGGGGATCGTGTCAGGATGCCTATGGCCTGGAAAGCAGGAAATCCAAGTCAGGATGTCCACTTTTGCATCTGCTGAGCCAATGCCTGTCCTGGCTTCCTCTTCTTAGTCCTGTCATAGGACACAGTACAGTGCTCGCGTGTCTGACCTGAGCCACTTCATCTCATGAGAGTTTCCCAAAATGTACAAATCATAATTATTAAGCCGTTCAGCTGACAGCGATATCTAGTGTGATTTACATTTGTGCAACAGATGCAGTGTGCAAGAACTTTCGAGATAGTGACAGTAGCTCCATTAGGCCTTGCAGTTTTTTTTAAATATCTCTATGCATATTGAAGGAAGCAGTTCAAATATTGCTGAACGTCTCCTGTCATGTCATAACTCGGAGAGGGAGGTCTCTAAAAGCACAATGGGAGGAGATTGGAGGGTTTCCATGTGGCGTTGAGTTGCTGAGATCCTCCCCACCAATAGTGTGCAATGCTGTGAGTCACAGGACATTGTCCATTAGAATACAATAGATGTGGGAGCTGTATTGTGAGGCATGAGGCAACAGTGAGTCTAAGAGTGTAGAGTGGAAAGTTGAACCTGAAATAAGTCTTGCTCTGGGGTTTCATTGGGTAGGTGAGTGCAGACCTGTAACTTGAGTGTTTTGTTTGTCTTGGGGCTCAGCCTCTGAAATACAATGACTATCTGTGTGTGGTTTGACTTCCAAAGACATTTAGAGTGGTCTTGAATCTGAATATGAATCCTTTGAATTTTGCTTTTAACCACGTTATTGACCTGAACAGCTACATGAGGTATTTTAGCAGAATTTGGGATTGGATTATGTTTAGCTTGTCACCATTCTGTCATTGTCATTCAGCTATACAGTCATAGATGTCAGAAAATGATATAAAATCTCATAAATGTACATTACTTTTACAGGGTTTTACTTGTGCACTGACATCTCTCTCCCTTTGACGTTTTTTCCTCCTCAGCAGGATGAGGAATCTCCTGGTCACTCCCCTCCAGGTTCCCCTCCCGCCTTCCCTGACGACGACCCGGAGGCCGGCCTGCAGTTCCGTCGGCGCGCCCACACCTTCAGCCATCCACCCGTGAAGAAACGCATCTCCTTTGAGGGACACCCGGGCAGCCAGAGCAAACAGGTCCCACTGCGCAGACAACAGTCTGTTTGCCCAGAATTGCTGCAGAGCAGGTAACGGACCCTTCACCTGTCAGTCACTGCACTTCTAGTTTGAACCTTTTTGGATAAAAGAGTGATCAGTGCAGAATATGTATTTCTTCAGTGAAGTTGCAGGAGGTGATGTTTTGTTGAGTGAGTTGCACTAAAACTTTTCTACAAGGGAGAGCTTCTGTGTTTTGTTTGAAGATACGGCTAATGCTAATTTTGCTAAAAAAAAAATCAGAACCTGTTGCTTTTAATCAGTTTCACACTAACTAAATATTTAGTTGACCTTTGATGCGCACACAGACAATGTAATCTATTTGCAGCACTTTCATCAGTCCTAAATCTCTCTACCTCCTGCTCCTCTATCCTTGAACAATAGCATCACAAGTTTCCTGTTTCACTGTTTTGATCCCTCATGAGTTCCTCTTTGTTTTTTTTCTGTGCTCCGACCAGAAGGCCATTTTCTTTTGTGTAATGTTTGTTTTTCGTTTGTGGGCATTTCATGTTTGGCTCGCCCAGTCCCGTGGCTGTCTCGAGAACGCGCAGCGTTTCGGAGAGCGAGTCCTCCTTCAGCCTCCCCTCCTCCTTCTCCGCTCCCACTTTCCTGAAAAGCTTTTACCAGGGCTCACTGGGCTCCCTGAGCTCCCTGACAGACAGTGGGAGCTTCAAGAGGTGAGAGGGGGTGCTCAGACAAACCCCCCGCTCCCCCCCCCCCGCCGCTTAGACCCAAACTCACCAACCGGGGATGAGATGGGTGGGAGGGACGAGCTGTTTTTTTGTTTGGATGGCAGTAGCAGCATACATGTTGGCTGTCAAACCTTTTAACACTCCGCTTTTTGTCCCCGTATCTTTGTACTCTTTTCCTGTCTATCCGCAACAACTTTATATTGGTAAAAAATACTTTCCAGCTGTCTCTTTTTTTTCCCCATCATCTCTGCAGCTGGACCCACCCTCTTCCTGTTTCACTCAGAAGTAGAAGGGGATGCTGATAAACCCCTCTCTTGTTGCATTTGCATGTGACTTTTTTGCATGGCGAAACTGAATTTTAACCTGGATTTATCGCCTTTATTAACTGCATTTCACACTTGTTCCATCACCTTTCCTGACCAGTGGTATTCACAGTGCCTTAGGATTGCTACTCATGCTGATTCAGTTCAGTGATGTATTTATTTTTGAAAGGTTGCAGCCAGTGGTCAGCTGCATTAATTAATCAACTAATATAGTACGTTCAAGAAAACATGACATATTATGTGTGGGTGAGTCTCTAGATCTTCTCTCCTTGCTCTGCCTTGACAGGGTCCAGGTGTCTGGATGGCAGAAAGTAAAGGTTAACATTTCCATTATAAATGAGATTCAGTAGAGCCGATCACTGTAAAATGTCATTTCCACAGGATGTTTTTCTTCTCTGACAGCAGTCTAATCTGCATTGATAATGCAGCAAAAGGAGCAAGAATTCCTTTTTCAGCACGCATTACCAGTGATGGTGAATAAGTGCAGGTTTTAAAAGACAACTTGTTGAAAAGCCTTGACCTGCTGGGTATTCAAATCTGAATGTGTCAACATGTTCACAGCCAGGTTTTCTTTCATTTGCAACGAGAAATAACTTTACCCCAGTGACTACGTTTGGAAGTGATAGGAAAATATATTAAGGAGGTAATATGTCAAGTGAGGAATTTTAATCTGTTAAAGAGGTGAAGTTAAATGTGCAGAGGAGCTGTAAGAGCAAAATTGTTGTTTCAGAGACATTTGTCTCAATCCAAGGTCACTTCCTGTTTTTCACTGCCCACATGATCAGACAGGCACTTGCGTGCTGACCAAGCTTATTATCTACTACAACGATCAAGTGATCCTCAGTGAGTTACGTAAAGACTTTGTTTGTTTTTTTTAATGGAAGAAGAACATAATCAGAAGTATGAAGTATTCATGAAATTGCTCTGGTTGTTAAGATTTTATTCTAAAATGTAACAGCTTTGGGTTTTTCTGTGTGTGTGTATGCAGGATTTGAAAAAGGTTTTTGCAAGCCAAAATGCTTGTACTTTTAAATAAACCAAATTAGGGGCTGTTTGTGAGCTTCAATGCAAAATACACTGACATTAAACATATATATAATATATATATACAGTTGCATTATGATGATAAAAAGATTGTAAACTTTTTTTTCTGTTGTCATTGTACTGTTTTATTGTTTTGGCCCGTACACTCAGTAGTTGCATAGTGCATTTGATTTCTAATATGCCACAAATGTAAAATATGATAACTTGCATAATAGTGGTGCTGTATTTTTGCATAAAGCACACTTGTAGTGTGTTAACCCGAACAGCAGGTGGACTTTGCAGGCCCTCACTGTCTTTGCACTATAACCAAGCACTTAACTGCGGCTGTTGTGGTTGCACCATCAAAACTGGCTCTTTAAGATTTGGCTGAGCGCTGACCAAGTGTTTCTGCTAACTTATAATTAGATTCTAAGCTGTGCATATTATGACATTATGTCGATAAATGTGACACAAAAGCGATGCTGGTAGTACTAGCCCTGGCAGCTGTTTAACCAAGTTTTCTTACTAAAAAAAAGCTGCTTCTCTTCCAGAAGATGAAAAAGCATGCATGTGCCTCAGCTGTGGCTGATGTTTATTGGTACATACTAATTGTGAAATGCTGCTTTATTAACATGGATATTGGGAATCTGTGCCTGGAACATATTTTGACCAGTATGTTTATATTTTCGCTTGGAGAGTCTGAGATGAGAAGCGGGTATAAGGTTTCTTGTTAGATGTATGTGTGCTCATGTATTCAAGGATGTGTGTGTGTGTGTGTGTGTGTGTGTGTGTGTGTGTGAGAGAAAGAGTTGCTGTAAGATGACACCTGACCAATTTATCAGGTGTCTGTGACGCTGCTGTCTTCTCTCGTAGCAATGGGGAAGGCAGGAAGAGGACCCTGTCTGGCTGCAGCAGTGACTCAGTGAGCGGCGGTCTCCCTCTGACCCCACGCAGGGTCTCGTGGAGACAGAAGATCTTCCTGAGGGTCGCTTCGCCTATGAACAAGCCGTCTGCATCTATGCAGCACCCAGGTCTGGTAACACAATCCCTCTAGCAGGTCTGGCAAGGCGCAGCGTGATGCACAATGAATAAGCTCTGAATAATCCACAAGTTCATAGAAAATGAGTCCCAACGCAGGGCGAACATTTGATTCTTGTGGAAAATTACTTTTACTAATTAATTTTGCACGCATATATGTGGAAGTAAGTGCTGAAAGGAAAGAGATACTTTCCCACTTCATCCTTGTAAGAGATAGACACTGATAAATGAGCTTTTGAAAGTGATAAATCACTTACAGTGACCTACCTGTTCCCATGGCACACAACCTCATACATCCCAAATACAGGTTTTCATTTTATATGCTTTTATCCAAAGAGCTTTACAGCACCAATAATATGTCCACTTTATAACCCAAGCAGCATCCTGGATTGTAAGTAAGTGACACAATGACTCTCTGTCCTTAGCCTTGGTTTTGGTCTCACAAACTCATGAGAAAAATGTGTGGCTCTTTAGCTGCTTTCTTCACCAGCTACTCACTAAATTTGTTGTTTGGTGCTCAGTTAGTGTGACAATTGGTTTATGAGTGCTTTTTTTTTGCTGCTGCAGGAAACAAGGTTGATGAAAGCATTCGTTTAAACAGTAAATATACTGTGAACCCAAAACAGGTTAGAAGAGGCTAAGCTCCGTAGTGCTGCAGAGTTGGGTGATAATTCTCTGTGAACTCGTTATTGCCGATAAGCCCTTTTATATTACACATAGTCTTTAGATTCATTCATTGTTCTTATAAATAAATAACCTAAATTCAGTTTTTCATGTGTACTCTCTTAATGTTTTAGACCACTGCGATGCAAGGGAGCTGTTGCCTCTCTCCCCTCGTGCCTTGGACTCAAGTCTGGACCATTTTGGGCGTCTGCTGCCGCCGACGGGTGACCCCGCGTCCGGGGAGAGGCCTAAGAAGACGGGGCCTGACTACCGTGCCCTCTGGAAGACTGCCATCCACCAGCAGATCCTACTGCTGCGCATGGAGAAGGAGAACCAGAGACTGGAGGGTGTGTATCGGTCACATAAAATACGATAATCACCCTAGAACGAATCCTTCCTTTAATCACATGAATGGCAGATATGAAGAACATGATGTCTGCAGTCTTGTTGCGACTAGATTATGAAGTATTCTTTGATGTTTAGCCCCTTTGTTTCTGTGCAGACACTGGTGTATTTATAATTTGTCATGTGGCTGTACTTGTTGAAATCTGCTCACACTGGGTCTTATTGTTAAGATTTATCTGCCTATCAAGATATTTATGATGGGGAACTTCCACTCCTGACCCTTTTCCTCACCTATCATCAAAGTTTCGCACACAGTCATCACCACATGTTTAAACACTCAAAGTCTTGCTGTTCCCAACTGAGGCTTTATGAGCATGGACAGGGATAGAAGGCTCAGATTTAGCAACTCTTTAAGCTTTCATTTCTGTTTATTTTGAGAAGTCAAACGTTGCAGAGCTGGATTAGGATTCTCAGACGCAGTTATATTTAAAGCCAAATGTTTTGGTGTTGCATACAGGCACACATGACAGCACATGCAGATACATAAACATGTGCAAGTGCATGGAAATAATTCGAATTCTCCTTTATGGGAAACCAACAGTAACAGCACTGTTAGCTCAGAGTTCAGTGAAATAACAGCATATGCAGCAGCTTTTGCAAAACATTGCCCTCTAATGGCCCCGGTCATTTAGGGTGCATTCCAAAGCCTTTTTTTTTTTTTAGCACTCCATTCTTTTTTCTCCTCCCCTTACAACCATTTGTCCCTTAACAAGAAGTTAACTGGAGGAGAAGAGGTAAAGACCATTTTGGACAGTTAATTAGCTACTTCATTATAAGAAATGGATCTTTAAAAAGATGTGGCATGAAATAAACTCCACCTTGTAAATAATGAAAGTCTGAGACCATAATGTGTCGGTTTTATACATATCTAAATCAAACCACGGAGAAAAAAAAGCAGCATGTAGTCCTAACGCCTTGCTTTCAGAGAAAAGGAGGAGATAGAGTTAAAGAGGAGAGTTTTGTTTTAGCCTTGGGATGAGCCTGTTGTGTATAGCCTTTATGATTTACTATACCAACACATCTCTTTCCCTTTGTTTATTACTATGACACCAATGCTGGTCTGAGGACCTAACTGTGAATAACCGTTTTCAATAGAAGGTAAGCGATACAAAAGGAGCCTGTGGGATCAAGGCAGATGGTTTGCATGATTTTGGGTGTTGGTTATTATATTCATTCAGTTCAGCTTATTTTGTTTGCATGTTCAGGGACGATCATACTTTCTGGTGTGTTTGTTTCTTTTGTCCTTTGAATCTCACCCCACTCTCTTGATGTGGCTTCCTCGTGATTTCAGCATAATAGTGATGGATTTTACATGTTAATGTGGGTATTGTGGCTTGTGTCGACGTGGTAGGCTTTCCATGGTAAATGGTGACCAAAATTGGATGTCTTTTAATCAGCTACATTCAGCAAAAGCAGAGGGGCTTTGTACTTCTCTCCCTCCTTTGTCGGCCTTGATTTTCTGGTACGACTAGGGAATCTTAATTGACAAAATGATGTTGAATATGTTCATCCCATCTGTTTAATCTCTTTTCATTCCGGTGACTGTGTTGCAGCGAGCAGAGATGAGCTGCACATCCGCAAGATGAAGCTCAACTATCAGGAAGTGGGCCAGTGCTCCAAAGATGCGCAGGCACTGTGGGAGAGAAAACTGACAGCCCCAGGCAGAACGACAGTCCCACAAGACAAGGAGGAGATGTATCGTGCACTCTGCCAAGGTGAAAGATGTGTGTGTGTGTGTCTGTGTCTGTGTTTTTGTGCGCAAAACAAAAAGAAGAGAAAGAGGTAGTGACGACGTGCTTGCTGATTTGTCTATCTTTAATTCCTCCTATATAGTAGCACATGTGTAGTGTTTTGAATGAGTATATGTGATCTTCATCTTTGTATGCAGGTGTTCCCAAAAGCAGGCGTGGGGAGGTCTGGTTGCTCCTTTCCCATCAGCACCGGCTGCGTCACAGACTTCCTCAGCGTCAGCACGCCCCGGACACCCCCTACCACGACCTGCTGAAGCAGCTCACCGCACAGCAGCATGCTATTCTGGTGGATCTAGGTGTGTGCACAATCTCATGCCATGACTCAACTGCTCTATAAGTAGAGGCTATCATTGTTATGTGTAGTTGTCATTGGAGTAGTAGTTTGGTTGTTATTCTTCTTACTTGTACCTATTCACGGGAGAACTTAAAAAAAAAAACGTACTCCATATTACAACACATTCTCTCTAGAAACTGTGAACATTTGATCTGTCTCCCTCCTCAGGCCGGACCTTCCCCACCCATCAGTACTTCTCAGCCCAGCTGGGTGCAGGGCAGCTTTCCCTTTACAACCTCCTGAAAGCCTACTCTCTGCTGGATACAGAGGTACACACTGTCGTCCTGTTTCCTTTCCCCACGGTAAATAGTGTAGGGAATATCATGAAATTGGTAATACATAGTGAGTGCTTCTTTGTTGTACCACACAGGTTGGCTACTGCCAGGGTATCAGCTTTGTGGCTGGAGTGTTGCTGCTGCACATGAGCGAGGAACAGGCCTTTGACATGCTGAAGTTCCTGATGTATGACCTTGGCATCAGGCGGCAGTACAGACCTGACATGGTCTCTTTGCAGGTCAGTATGATAGTGGGTGGTGATGGAATGTTATTAGAGTATGGTGGATCTCATTACTCTGCACTAACATTTTAGCAACAGAAGAATAGAACCAAAAAAGACACTGTGATAGACAGCAATGCATAGATACGACCAAATGAGACACACAGGCTGCACCACTTTTTACTAGGAAAGAGCTATTATCACATAAAGTCTACACACATAGTGGCTTTAAATTTGAATGTTATTGTAGTATCTGAGTATCTTTTACTGTACATTCAGTTTGTAGCTGTCATCTGCCTGCTGTAGGAAGTCCAGCTCGCCTCTCACTTCTAACCTGTGGCTTATTACTTAGCAACATTAGTCATGTGTCTCCACCTCTTATTCAAACCACACCTGCATGCCTGCTCTGTTAGTCTCAGTTAAACATCAGCTGACCTCACTGGGGTGAAAGCATCAACAGGCGTGGTAATGTTTAATCTACCTCAGGTAACCATTTAGCCGAACAGTGGCCTCGTGGTTCTCCCTCTCTCTACACCGCAGTTGCCTTTCTTTTGAGACCAGTCCAAAGTCTGCAAAGACAAGGGGGTTTTGTGCTGTTTGCTTTCTGCAGTGGTTGAATGCGAGGACGTGAAGGTATTGCTTGTGTTCTTTGTAACTGTCAGGAAACTGTAAGACTGATAACAGTCTAATTTTAGCTTGACCTAACTTCTGCTTCTCTTTTCTGTCTGCTGTGTGTTGCACTGCAACACTTGTCAGGATCACTGTAATATATTGTCAGAGAGTTAGTACAGCTCATCAAATGCCTGGCATTGATGCATGTCTGAGCAAGTCTCTAAACAACACTGGCAGTACTAAAGGAGCTTCCTGCTTTGGTAAATGTTCATTTGACAGCTAGTACTTCTTAGATTGCCCTGTGATACTGTCCCCTACCGATCCAGACATACCAGTTTTGTTCTAACGCTGCATGTTTTGACCTGTATGCGTATGTGCACCTGTTTGTATGCGAGTGTTAATGCCTGTGAACCGTCTGTGTTATCCCAGGTTCAGATGTACCAGCTCTCCAGACTGTTGCACGACTACCACCGCGAGTTGTACAATCACTTCGAGGAGCACGAGATCTGCCCAAGCCTCTACGCAGCACCGTGGTTCCTCACTCTCTTCGCCTCTCAGTTCCCCCTCGGCTTTGTGTCCCGCATCTTTGGTATATTTTTAGAATAATGGCCCCTGTGTTTGCTCACACACACAAATGCTTATCAGCACAATGCTGTTTTCAAAAGAGGATGACATTTAAGTAGCCTCTTAACAATTATAGCTTAAAGGTAAAGTGTGTAAAGCATTAATGTTTATATTGTCGTGTCTGTGCGTGTGTGTCTGTGTTTTCTTTTTTTTCCCCCAGATTTTGTATTTGCCCAGGGGACCGAAGTGATCTTTAAAGTGGCCCTCTGTCTGCTGAGCAGCCATGAGGGGGAGATAGTGGAGTGCGACAGCTTTGAGGGCATTGTGGACTACCTGAAAACCACACTTCCCACTCTCACTCAGACACAAATGGAGGAGACCATTGCAAAGGTATAAAGTTCAAAGTTAAATGAAAAACAGTCTAAGGTTTCCAAATAATTAGGTTATGTAAATGTAATCCATATTGCATACTGGCCACTGGTTAAAAGCTTCTTGATATTTGTGTTAAACTGAATTCAAAGCTATAAAACTACAGCTATAAACATTTGTACTTTCTGAGTCATTACAAATTAAACTTTATCAGTGGCAGTCTTATGAGCACTCTGTCATAGGCTGATGTACTATTATAGTATTGGTTTAGCCACAATCATGAATAAATTAGTTTTTTTTGTTTTATCACAGTAGTATTTGTCAACAAATTCCATGAACCAACTACTCAACCAAAACCAACAAGTGAGGTTAATTTGTCTAATATGTTCCAGTTTCCACACACAATTAAAAAAAAAAATCAAAATAACGATGAATGAAAATGCTGGATATTGTAGATTTTAGCTCATTTTAAGCTGCAGATTTGGAGCTGTAGTAATTATTTACAGTAACAGGACAGTGTGTAACTGACTAATTCTGCTGCACCTTATTTACAGTATTGCTATATAATATACTAAAATGACTTATTACTTGATGGCATCTGTCACTTTGTTTGCCAGGTAATGGAGATGGACATCTCTAAGCAGCTGCATGCGTATGAGGTTGAGTACCACGTCCTTCAGGATGAGATGTTAGACGCAGGACCGTTGCCTGATGATTCTGAGCGGCTCGACAAGCTAGAGAAGACAAATGCACAGTTGAAGAAACAGAACATGGACCTGCTGGAAAAACTTCAGGTACGGAAGAGAAGGATCAAATTTTTGATAAGCAACCAGCAATTGCTTGATATATAATTTGTAATGATATTTATTGTTTTAAAGCTCCATCCCTGAGAGAACTAATGTGTAAATGTGGGAAGTTTTTAAGTTATTGGTCAATTTATGTTTCCCTCTTTTGATGGACCGGTGAGGGCCTGTAACGTTGCTGAGAAAACAGTTGCTGCTCGTAGTGTCTCAGACTACCCCTAGATGGTGCTGAAACATAAGTCACAAACATAATGAAAATGAAAGACAAAGGAATTGAACTCTCCGTGTGTCCAAATACTTCTATATTATTTTGATCAGTAGTACGTAAATCTGTGCAACAGGACAGGTAAAGTCACACCTCATCGTCATGTTAAGTAAGGTCAGAGAGGTGTTGAGCTTCTCTGGTTTCTTTTGGCTCTTAGAATCATGGTGCTTGACAACTGTTACTACAGCGTTTAACATGTGATTTACACAAGCCTGCACTTTATGCCGCGGGCACTTTATGTAACATGTCTGATTGCACTTAATTAGTGGAGAATTTAAAATATGATCTGAGAACAAAGTCACACTAGTGTTGACTTCTCCCCCTGAGCTTTTTATCTGCCCTCCGTCCAAATTTCTATCTTTGTGTTATACCCTGTATTTACTGAGGTACAAAGTCTTTGTCCTTCAGGCTGCACGGCAGAAGATTCAGACGCTGGAGACGAGCGTGGAGAACTTCCTTTCTCGGGAGAGCAAAATGAAGCACATGATTCGCTCTCTGGAGCAGGAGAGGGCAGCTTACCAGAAGACCATTGAACGCATGCGCTCGTGCCTTCCCCCCGACGCCCTGACAGATGTGGAGATGACCCAGATCAAAACAGGACCCAACGGGAAAGCCAAAACTGCAGCCAAGAAGCCATGATGGCAACCAGGGGGACTGGCTGCTCTGGGCAGACACACAGAAAGAGACTGAAGCGAACAAATGGAGACTGCTTTAGTGGAAGGCTGCTGAGCTCCACAGCTATTGTTGTACTACTGCACAAGAGTGGCAGCGTATTGTAAATGTGTGACGTCTGGACTTGAGACATGCAGACTGTATGGGAAAATATCTATGTGATATTTGTCAACAGATAATAGAGTGGTGGGAGGATGGTTTCTGTTATATTAGCAAACAGACTGTTCCATCAGTGGATCGGAGCTGCTGCTCTGTCTCATCTGTTTCACTGCCAGTTTGTAGGTGAGATGAAGATGTACAACATCCTTCGCTATTCAGATCTCTTGGCAATCACAGGGATATTTTCTAGATTGACACAAGTGAAAAATGTGTCTGCCTCTGCAAATCTTTTTGAGCACTGCCTTGATGTATTTACTCCCACCCTCAGTAGCACCACAAAAGCAGTGAGCAGAAGGTGCCTGGTTTGAAACAATCCTTTGGACTTCAGGTTCAACATATAGCCATTATCAGTGTGTATAATCCTGGAGTGGAGACCCCACTGTTTTTTGTTGTTTTTTGAACTTGTGTATGTGATCTTAACTCTGCCTCAGGCTAATCATTATTGCTTTGTTATTTCCTTTTATTCACTTGAAATGTTTGCGAATGTAATTTCTCTCCAAAGTTCATCGTGATAATAATCATTTTTTTCACCACAGAGGCATCTGAGTGCTCGTCTGCCACATTAGATTGACATTTCTGCAGACGTGTAGTTGCCGTCGCTCATCTGTCAGCGCCGCACCACTGCCTTCACGTGAGAGATCTTTAGTACATGCACTTGCTGCTTTTAAGGAGGAAGTGTTTCTTCCAAAGCTCAGGCAGGATGTGAGGTTGTCTGCCTTCTCAGTTTCCTGTGTGACTGACCGCGGTGTCGACTTGTTTTAGCACCACGCTCACACTGAGGCAGAGTTCACGCTCCCCAGGAGGCACTGAAAAACAGACAAAGGTGGAGGAGTGATCTGAATGTACATCACATGTTCTGCTCTAAGAGTCTGTATGACTTTTTGTTTTTGACAGACCTAGGAACATCACCTGCTGTAGTATCTGAATGTGGGACTGCAAGCCGCTAGGGTTGCATGGCTCAAGATTTTAAGACGACACATGTACAAGTACAGTACAGAAGTTTGCAGTGAAACTCAAGGGTTTACAGAGACTGCAAAGGAAATGAGAATGGAAAGACATTTCAGTTTCTTTTTTACATACTCAGTAACACATACAGTATATGTACACATACATATGTAGAAGCTGTGCATTGAACTGGCTGAGTGTATGGGCAGACAGTTCAAATGAGCTCAAAGATTGTGCGTGGCTCCTCCTTTTTATTTTATCCCACCTCCGTGTCTGACTCACCAACGCCAGTTCTGATTGAAAGAAAAACAGTCTCAGGCTTTCATAAAACACCTGAGCATTAAAACCAAGGTGATGTCGCTCAAGAGGAAAATCACTTACTCACAGTGTCTGTCAGCCTTCCTGTCCTTGGTGACACATTCATGTCTGTTTTAGTTTTTGTTCTCCAAGGCAAGTCCTTTGGCATGCAATGCAACATGTTTATGTTTAGCAGTCCCTGCGCATTTGCGTATAACCAGAGCACTTGCTAAGTTGCGGGAGCTAATTCGCGCAAAGTTTGATTGGTCGATAATCCGGCCTGACCTTCTCTGTCGGGGCGAGATGTTCTGGTGATGACTGAGGTGAAGCTGTGAAGTTTTGCACCAAACCTCTCATAAATAATAGAGAAACGATCGCCTCTGAACAGCAGGGATTTTTCCTCACCAGTTCAGCAAGTGAAACATATCAACCGACATATCTTAAAATCTGTTGAAGGATACCCCAGGATACAGTCCTGCTTACAGCTTTCCTGCTTTTTTTTGCCTGTTTTTTACTTAAGAGTATTTGTGCATCATAGAAATTGGCCATTTAACCAAAGATGTGGTTATTTTTCACTTTTTGTCACTACACCTGTTTAGCATTCTTTAGGTTTGAACTGAGACAAATGATTGAAAAGATACCAAATATTGATGGTAAAAACTTGACACTAAAAAAAAAAAAAAAAAAAAAAAAAACTATCAGCAGACTTGTTTACTCATCATTACACAATGTTTATTTCTTTTCAGCTTATTAAGTAGTGCCAAAAGT